>JAQIVZ010000307.1:0-79902 GCA_034700945.1 Arrhopalites spinosus
CCCGGCCCCTTGTATTGTCCCTAGGGGCCCGGCCCGGGCGTAGTTCGCCCCCTGGCGCCCTCGTCGGCACGCTACTGTATAGTGTACTACTACTAATAATATTACTTGAAGTTGAGTTTTTGATGCATGGAAAAAAAGAAAACCTCAGCGTAAACTTTGAGTTTTGTCAGTCAAGCAAGTAAAAATATTTTCTCCTTGTAGTACATATATATAAAGGTAATATAGAATATTTTTTTTAAGTATTTGAGAATTTTTTCAAGAGATTATAAAGGCGATGCTTATTAGAGGATGTGGTACAGTTGTAGCTGTAGGCAGCCTTCTTTTCACGTAAAAAAAACCACCACCACAAGTATTTATTTTCAGAGGTTGAATTTATTGAATCTCGCTTGAGTGCAGTGGTAAAGTATCTTAGTTTATGTATAAAAGAAAGTTCTTTTCACTACATGTAATATTACAGTAAACAGGAGGTTTTTTTCTTCTTCTCTTTTCTCTACTTTCACCTTCCTTGAAAACTAGAAATATAGACGACGTGAATCTATAGAACTAAAAAAAATTCCCAGATTTTGACTCATCTCTTTCCTGAAGAGATCTCTGGTCTGTGAAACATTTTTTGTATGTACATTATGGAGAAAGAGAGAGAGAGAGAGAAAGTTTTATATATAAAATGTATAGTCATAATTATCAAGTTAGTTTCTCCTCGGTTGCTTCTGTACACTAACCATTTTTTATATTGAGATTACCCCGGCCATACCATTCTGTGCTGTTGATGAAGAGAGTGCAATTTAGTTCTATCATATCAAGACCACGACCCATGATAGATATAGAGTGCAAATGCCTTGAGAGATAAATTATTATCTTGTATGATGTAAAATCTTGGGAATAAGAGAGAGAGAGAGAGAGGAGGGGGAGGAGACAGGAGTGAAGTGGAGGGAAGAATTTTTGGTTCGTGCCAAGCCTTGCCTTTTTCTCCCGCTCTTTTCCTGGAGAAGTCCATTGGAGCAGAAAATGTGAAAGCTCAGCTGACGATGAGTGCGACCCTCATTAATGAATTCTAGTCTTTTATTGTTACTAACTATTTCCGCATGTACAAATTACTTTAGTTTTCTCATCCACCCTCCATTTTACACTAATACTCCTATTTTCCACTATCTCCACTTACACTACATACATACAAGGATATGGATGACAAGTTAGGTGACAAACTGGGCTCTTCTGTAGAGTGATATCATGTTGAGAATCAAAAGTTTCAGAATCAACCAACTCTCTTATAATGAAATATCCAAGTATAGCCATTAATTTATAGGAGGAAAAAAATACTGAGAAATCTTATTTTTCCTTACTTTCAAAACTAAATTGTCTTTTGGTCCTCTTTGACATGTTGACGTTGAACAGAACACGAAATGGGGAGTTTTTTGGGGGCGGAGATGACAAGGTGGGTGAGAAAGTTTGGGATACAAGACTGTATTATAGCCCATTTAATAAAAGACAATGAATCCTTGTTGTTTATAATCTACACTGTATACGTGTCTTCAAATATAGCATTGAATACAACAAATTGTATTCAAAAATATATAGAATGGGTTAGCTCTACCATGTTAAGAGTTGGTCATATCAGTCAAGGTGTTGGTTAAGTGAAGGGGGGACCCTTTATCGTTGGGTTGGGGAAAACTGTCATATCAACAATATAATCTTTTGGTCATCTTGAACCCATCTCTACCCCCATCACGTCACATTATGCTCAAATGATCTTCCGCAATTAACATCAAGGACTACTCCAAAGGGGTGAAATATTTCACTGTGAAGGATCCTCTCCAAAAATAATTACCATAATAATCATTCCTCATTTTTTTATTTACTAAATCATCCCTTCTAACTTTGCCTATTTTTTTAATCATAATAACGCACTTTTATATTAACTCACGTGAATGTTGTGGCATTAAATAATTTTGAAATAAAACAAAATGACAATTTTTTTACATACAGATATTCCACGTAAAATATGACAATATTTTTAAAGATGGTGTATTTTTATAAAATGAAAAGAAGTGAAAATTACATGGAAGGCACAAGTGGTAATTTACAATGTAACATGGGTTCATTAGGTAAAAGATTTGGTTGATTTTTTTAACCCTTTTCCCAACCCACTCATTTGTATGTACAGTAGGTCTATTGATTACAAGGGAGAGAGAGCATAAATGTTATATGTCTCGAGTACCAT
The DNA here is from genome assembly GCA_034700945.1 of Arrhopalites spinosus. Taxonomy (NCBI): domain Eukaryota; kingdom Metazoa; phylum Arthropoda; class Collembola; order Symphypleona; family Arrhopalitidae; genus Arrhopalites; species Arrhopalites spinosus. The sequence goes on from JAQIVZ010000307.1 coordinate 2,219, forward strand.
GTGCTTGTTGTGTGTGTGTGTGTGGCCGATGCAGTAAAACGGTAGGTCTCCAAAATAGACAGCAATAGAGAAGAGAGAGAGAGAGAGAAAAAAAGAGAAGAAAAAAAGGAAGAAAGAAAACAGAAAGCATCCAATAATCAATGAGCAAGAAATGGCTTTTTCCTCATCTCCATCTTCTTAATATATTCGATTCCATTTGGCTGTTCCCAAAGCTACAGTAGTTTTCCTCTGTCATAACGTCTCGGCATAGTTCGTATGTCAGTCCGTCCACCACCATGCAAACAATCCCTCCTTCCTCTCTCTCTCTCTCCTCTGCACAGTCCATTGATCGTATAGTTGGGAGCTCAACTTTTTTTCCCCCCTCTTCCTTTTTTTTCTTGATCATTCATATGCGGCTCAACTTGATGCAATACTGCAGCATCCAATTTCAAAAGCACCTGTAAGTTTCCTTTATTGTCTATAGACTTTATATGAATTGTATTCTCTTATGTAGTATTAAAAGAAACAACTAAAAATACATTCTTTTTTTTCATAAAAATAGTAATACCCATCAATCGTATATATTACTTGACCTAATTGACATACTATGGAAATGGAATAGGGTCTATAGATTTGATAAAATTAAAAGTAGTTTAATTCAATTAATCTCATTTGTACAAAACATAAATGTTTTCAAGGGGGTAAAGTCTACTCTTGTTTCTAAGAGAATTGTTCCAAGAAAAAGTCGTTTGTTGTTTGTTGTTGAATCTAATAAATTATTTAGTATGTGGGTTGACTTGTATAAATGTAGAGGGATTGAGTTTTTTTATTTTGTTTATTTTTATTTCAAATGAAATTCCAAAGGACTAACCTTCGGATATAATTGTACTTGGAATCAAATGACAAATAAGCGAGTGGGTTTAAAATGGAGAAAGCACAAAGAAAGTTTTTTTTTGACAAGTTGCTCTGTACTCCGATAGGTGACTTCCTTTGTTCTCTTCTTTTTTTTCCTCTCTCCTTTTTTTGCTTTGGCTCTCTCTCTCGCTCGCTCGCTCTCACTCTCTTGCTCTCTCGTTGTAGTTTAAAAAATTCTGTGGGTTTTTATATCAAATTGAATAGATGAATTAAAAGTATCAAAAATAAAATATATTGACAATTAATTTTCCCAAAACCCAAAACTATTTAATACGATGTATGTACATGAAATTTTGGAGGAGGAGAAATAAAAATTGAGAATTGAAAATTTTGTTGAAATTCAAGAATTGGTAAAAAAAGACCCAGTTAATTTAAACTTTAGTTAATAAACGTGAATGAAATCGTCAAACTTTTTAAATGCACTATAGTGCAGCTCTGTTTCATTTAGAGAGAGAGAGAAGATTGAAAATAGTGTTGTATATAGGATAGGATATAAATGTAGTACATATGTATAGTATAATAGAGATATGTGTAGTGTTGTATGTAGTAAAATAAAGACTAGAGGTTAGTTTTGTATAATAAAGGACTCAAGCTGTTATTATCTAAATGGGCTAATCAGAAGAAAGAGACTGTGTGTTTTGGTTTGTGTAGAAAGAGAGTCTCTCTCTCTCTCTGTGTATAGTGGATAGGGGTATTGTACAAGGGAGGGTTTTACAAGGAACTCCTTGGAGTCACATTATTAAACGAAAACCTCTCCGCGCCAACACCACGACTAATTACGAACCTTAACAACTTAAATGAGACCAGCAAGACAAGTCTAAACACAATCTTTGTAAATGACCAGATAAATACCATCGTTTTCTCTCAACATTTCACAATAATCAACTCGTTTCATCATCTTCAATAATTAAATTAGTCAACTCTCTTTCCTTAACTTATTCTTTCTCATTTAATTCACTTGTACAAAGACAAACGTAGAGATCCTTTATTATACCTGAGATTTTATTTTCAACTTTTCTGTCCCATTTTATTTTCTAATTTTAATCGACTAGACGTAAATTAAATTGTTTGAAGATTTTGTACTAATGTAAAATAAAATACAAGGATGAATTCATTTTTTTCCAATAATTCTTGAAATTAAAAATGCAAAAATAAAAAAAGAGAAACAATAGGGCAGGAAAACAAAGTGTCAGATTTTTTTCCTATTGTAAAATAAATCATACAATGGTTTCTTACCTCATTTTAGTGCATTCATGTTTATATTCATTAGAAGTACACTTACGTAATTTTTTAAATGGAGAATATTGTTGCATCATTTTCATATTAAAATATTTTTTGTTGCTCTGATTTTTATAAAAATTGTAGTCCATTTCCTCTCCAGGAGACCTTGCACTTGATGATTCTTAAAAAAATGATTTTTTTGGATGTCAATTTTTTAAAAAAGTTGAATTTCTGAATATGAGAGTAAGATGCCTTCCAGTCTCAGTTGAATAAAGTATGGAAATGTGTTCTAGATGATTTTTTATGGGCTTGTAAAACCAAAATGCATGCCATTGCAATTCTCGTGTAATGTCAGTTTATGTTATTTGTTACATAATTCAAAAGTTTTTATGTTATGTAAAATAATAACTTCCAAATAATCTTCTCTTACAATCACTCGTCAACAAGTCAATTTAATAAATTCTAATGTATTTCTTTTTCAATTATTTTTCAATTTTTTGTGCAAAATAAATTTATGACTGAGGCTCTAGCTTGTGTTTTTTAATAGAAACTGATTAAAAATCAAGTCTTGAGATATTATTTTTTCCATGAAGGACAAAAGAAGGTTCATTGTATTCAAATAGAATTGAAATTGACAATATTTAATGAAAAAATAATGTCACCAAATTTAATTGTTCGCCGGCTCTTGGCTCTGTCCTCCAAATATTTTTTCTCTGTTATTTTAATGACATGAACAACCTTTGTCCGGTGGTTATGATTGCGTAAATGGAATGAGCATAAAAAAAATATGAACAAGACGTATGGACAAGAAAAACAATTGAGAGTGGGGTTTCGATTTATGAAATTGATTTTTTTATTGTTTCATATTCCAACGACTCATATGATTCTTTTTTTTACAAAAAAACATTGACGGTGTCTTTAACATGCACCATTTTTTTTGTCTATACTCTTGAATGAGCACGTGGCATCAATAATAATAATTCATAATGGACATTAAAATAAATAATAATATTTGCATGTACAAGTGAGGAACAAAAAATTGTTGGTGAGGACTGTGGGTACACACAACAAACAAAAAAACATACGAACGACAAAACAAACATTAAAATTATTATTTAAAATAAATATAAAGCAAATTGACATGCACAGGATTTCACCAGTAAACATTATACAAGTCCCCTCCCGTCTTTTCAAACTTATTTAAAATCCTTTCTTTTTTATCTAACGCTTATTTAATTATTTTGTAAAATATTTTACTTAGCATTATAGGTATTACATAATATATAGCCAGCCACGAAAAATATCGCAAAACTAAAATCTACATAACATTTAATGTCTATACGTTGAATTAATGATGAATTGTATATAGGAGTCACACATTACAAAATAGTTTCAACAAAAAAAGGAACAGGAACCGTGGGGAGGAATTTTAATAAATAAATTATTAATTAACTTAATGACTAATTTACCATCTCTTCTTCTTTTTTTACAAGCAATAAAAAAACAAACAAAAAATAACATTAGACAGTACAAAATTAATACAGTAAAACTCAATTGATTCAATGTTAGTTGACAAATTTCAGAATAGTCTTTAAATTTTAAATGGAAAATAATTACAATCAATTTAATAGTATTTTTATACCAAAATTTAATGTAATTAACAAACAAAACACAAAAACAATTTATTGACATTCACAGAAGCCAAGCAAGACACAAATAAATATAAATTTGCCATCTTACCCATTTTGTCAAAAAATGAAATGGTCACTTACAGCCAAATTATGAATTTTTAATTTGTTTCTCTGTCTATGCTCAAAATGAGATGAAAAAAATGGGCCTACCTTAATATACATAACATAATTATGAGAATTTAATTGTAAAAAGAGATGCAAAATAGAATTCTCTCCCGAAAAAAATTGGCATATATCACTCCGAATCCGATTAAGTTTTTAATAACAATACTTGTTGTTGACCATTGACGAGTAAACCGTACAATGTACAATACACTTGATAATAATTTACAGAGATAAAAATCATGATTTTGGTATTTCATCCTCACTCTACTATATAATAATATATATATATATATATATGTATATAGCTATGATTATTCTTTTCTCTTGCGTATCTCTCACATGGTATTATATATATATATATATATATATATATGTATGTCTAGTAGTAACTGTAGTGTAGCAATAGTAGTGCTGATTCTTGTTCTTTTTTTTCAACTTGTTTCAAGAAGAGGGACAGGGGGAGGGCAATACATTTGTTGGCTATTAATATGTATAATTATTATAACGGTGAAAAATCTCTACAATCTGTATCAACTCTTATCATATTAAATATGGTAAGTCATATTATTAATATTACATGTAAAATACAGATGATGGGATGGACAATCCAAAAATAATAATAATTAACACTTTTAATTGAAATAGACAATCAACACAAAAAAACACATTTTTCTCTTCAAATAACAAACAAAAAAAAGCTAAATAGGACGTCTTTGTTACGTAGTAGATTATTAGACTTTTGTCACTTAAAATTCTTCATCCTTCTAAAGATTACAAATTAAATTGTTCTTGTTATTTTTGAAAAGTTAATTGTCTGTTTTTTGTATTTCAGTATACTTATTATAATGTGTGTGTAGTTGTGGTATGGTAAAATGGTTTTTTTTACTTGGTAAAATTGTAGTCGTCTCTCATCTCACAATCAGCAAAAAAATTCAATGTAAAACACACTCTGTACAATTATTTTAAATTACTAAAATGTCATTACATAAATAAATTAATAGCAGATTATAACCATCACTTTATAGTCTTAATATTTTTGATTTTTTTTATTATACATCTTCCATCTGTATAGTAGGAGAGACTATTAATGTTTTTTTATGGTAATTAATTATTAAAATCCACAATTATTTTTTTCTTTCTCAATTCTACCATATTTTATATATATAAGATATATATGTACCACTTATAATGACTGACGAGTCAAAAAAAGTCTTTGCCATACGCATACACACGCCACTCTTCTATTTATATATGTATATAATTAAATAATCATATGTATTAAATTAATTACTATTAATATATTCATCTTACTTAAATACTACTCGTAGTCACGAGAACACACGGAGAGATAACGGAAAGCGTATGTAATGTAGCGGCATACGAGTACATTGTACATTATTTTTCAATAATTATTTATTTAATATAATTATATAGGGATTCACTGCATTGAGAATTAGTTGTAAAATTCAAATATTTTTTTTTGATTCTCTTCAGTTTTTACTCTTTTTTTGTTTGTTGTTGATGGAACTCATATCATGCGCTTCTACAAATATATTAAATGTACTCACTAGTATATTTAATATTATATTTTTTTGCTAAGCTTCTTATCTTGTACACTGCCACGTATTTAATTTAATTTATATATTACTTTTTACATTAAAATGTTTCATTCGACAATAAATAATTAATTTATATACCATTATAAATGATTTTTCTTATCCTTAGGTGTGTGTGTGCTACAATTAAGTTATTTTTTGGTGTGATCAAACCCTGTTTCAAACTCGTCATCTTTAGTCATTAGCCAAAAATTTCATGTTGGAGAAAAAAACCATTGTGTATTTTTTTTAGATCATAAAATGTGAGATAAAATATTTGGAACAGAAAATTATTTTAGCCATTTGGCCAAATGGGAAGAGATTCAAGAAATTGGAGATTTGGAAATTGGAAGAGAAAGTCAAGATCTTGAGCTTGACAAAATTTTTCTGTTCAGTTGTGAGACACAATTAGAAAAGATTTTTGTAATTTTTTCTGGTTTATTCAAAATGAAAAAATTGACTGAATGATGTGAGACGACATAAAGTCTTTGTCTACCCAATAATTAATTGTTGTATATATTTATATTTATAATAGATTTATTTATTTATAAGACTAATTTTTATAGTTTGAATTCATTGACTATCTATATACATTGCTTTACACTAAAATTAATATACGTACCGTATATTTATGTAACATTGCACCTGAACAAAGAGGGAACAATTTTTTTTACGACGGGGGAGATTTTTCACGTTTTTTTTGAAAACCCTTCTTCATTATCTATTCCTACTTATAAATTATCTATCATATTTTTAGATATAGTCATTTGGTCACCTTAGTAATTTAAAAAAATGTGCCTATTCTCGTTACTCGTCTCGTTAAAATTCTTTTTTCTTTTTTTACTAAGTTTTTAAATTTAATTTAATATTTAAATCTCTCTCGTCTATCTTTCTATCAACAATATATCTACTTTTGCATGTAAAATGCATTTTTATAATCCTAAAATAATTAAATATGAAGACGGGAAGACAGTCAAATTTTAGGTATTTTATTTATTAACACACTATTATATATTTAATTAAACTAAAAACTACTTTTTTCTAATACGCAATTCTAAATTGTTCTCTATGTAACCAGGAGCCTGATTCTCGTACGGTAACATGGACTTAACATTATGTTAGTCCATATAAATAACATTAGCTAACATTATGTTAAGTCCATGTTAGCGTACGAGAATCAGGCCCCAGAGGATATATAGACTACAAAGTGTCAGTTGTACTCAATCTAAAGTTTCTTTGTATTAATAAAATGTTTTTGACGAATTTACCACTTGGCTTGCTTTTTTCAGTGTCTCAACCATTTTTTTTGTAGTTTCAAGTTAAAATCATTTCCTTTATATATATATCCATTTGAACTATTTTTATAATTAATTTTCTTTTTAATTATTATGTTACTAAATTCTACAGATAAACTCCAAAACAATCAGTGATGATGATTCTTATATCTGTAATTCACTCGTATATTTATTTATATATATATATATATATCTTTGCCCAAACCCTATAATTATAAGTCTCATTCTGCATGTAAATTTTTATATATATAGATGTTTCCTCTTTGTTAAATATTGTAGAATATATATATGTATATACTAGTATATGTATGTATGTTGAAAAATCGTTTTCATTTTAAATATATAAAACCGTTAACATGTATTGTTCACACACTTTTTTTTATATAATGTACGTCAATACAAACTATACAATACTTACATATTATTTAAAAACCGTTTGATAGATTTAAATTAAATTATATTATGTGTAGTGTCCTCACACACACACAGTTATTGAAATATATTGATCACCAAGATTACAGCACATCCAAAAAAACTTCTATCTGTATCTAACACACTACATTTAATTTTATAGGAAATCGAGTTTTTTTTTCATCTTAAAAGTTTTGTCTATCTCTGTAGTACACAATTTTTTGTGTCATCTTTTTTGTAGTTTTAATGCCTTTTTAGTTATACAATGTAACATTATTTTATAAGTTATAACGTATGAGAGGCTTTATAGAACACCGGAACAAAGTTTACATTTTTTGTTTTTTTAAAGTTTTTTTTCTCAATTCACCTGGTTTTTTTTCAATGTTATCATCCTTGAGGGACTCTTGTCATAAATAAAATAAAAAAAACTTGTCGACTAAAAAATTCTTGTTGAATGATTGAAATTATCTTTTTTCTCTTTTATTCTCTCCTCACCGAAAAAGAAAAACATGGACAGTACTCTTACTCTCTTTTTTCTCATCATTCTGAACAATAAGACCAGCAACAATTATTTGGTTAAATAAAAATAGAAACGGGGCTGTATAATTTTGAGAGAGAGAGAAAAATGGCGAATGAGAGAGTCTCGTTAAATTTTGATTTTTGAGAATTTTTTGAGGTTGTCCATAATATTAAAAATATAGTTTGATGATGATAAATTAGCATTGTTATTTTTTTAGTGGTACCATCAAGTGACTGCTTGTGTCTTGTAAAGCAAGATACGGACTTTTATGACTCTCTCAAATCGTTTACAATAAATCCACAGCTAATGTTTTGTTTATGGTGTACACCTATGTATGTATTTATAAAGAAAATATTTGTGTATAAACTAGTCATCAGTGGGTAATTGTTGAATTTCTAAAAAAACAATGGTTCAACTATTCGCCTATTATTCACCTACATATTTTTTTTAACATTGGAAACTTCCAATAATAATAAATTGATGATCGATATGTATCTAATGAGGTAAAATGGAGGTACAAACTGTATATTTTTTTTAGTGTGTGATATATATGCACTGTAACTATAACCTTATTATAGAGAGTGTCTATATTAAATATATTAAACAACTATATTAAACGCAAGTGTAATTTTTATAAAATGAAACTTTCTATAATACACTTAGGGGTATTTAATTTAGAGGAGTAATTTAAAATTTAAAATACTTTTGATACCAGTTTTTTAGTTGTCAATCGAGTCGGGAAGAATTTCTTTAAAATTTTGATGATGTTGTTGTTGTTGTTTACACTTAAAAAGGACCTGCTGCAGATGATGGTTGAATTGAACTGAAATGATGCGAGGTGGGGAGTGAAAAAGTGGGTGCCCCGGCGCCCCAGGGCAACAGTCAGGTAGCATCTTTAGAATTGGATTCGTCTGTTTGGTCACAATAATTCCCTGATCCTAATTCTAATTTAACTGATGCAGCCACAGCAGCAGCAGCCAAATTATTTTGATTCACTACACACTTTCTCATATGCTTTTCCAGGGTTGAGGGAACGGAGAATGGCATGTCACAAAATCGGCAACGATAAACATCCTTCCCCAGTCGACCATGAGTCTTCATATGACGAGTCAATTTTGAACTCTATTTTTCAAAAAAACAAAACATTAAATACAATGTAAAAACACCTGTGAATCCGCAAAATTGCACATAATTTGTACAATGAAATTGTAAATAATTAAAATAGGAAATGTACCTGAGCACAAGCATAACTGCATAATTCGCATTTGTAAGGTTTTTCTCCAGTATGGGATCGTCGATGAACGGTAAGATTACTACAATTTTTGAAGACTTTTCCACAATATTCACAAGTATCATTTCGCCTCGACTCTTTTTTGCCTGGGACCATCGTACCACTGAGTTGAGTACCATTACTGCCATGATTGTTTCCATGATTATTCCCACTTGGTAATTTATAACTCTTTTCTCTGGTAGAATGATGATGTTCCCGGGTATTCTCCATGTTGGCTGAATTAAGGAAATTAAGGGGGTCACGAGGTAGCCAAAGACCAGCTGCATAGAGGGCTTCTGGAGATTCTAATTTAAGTCTCTTTTCTAGATTGGTTTCAAATGGGAAAATGGGTGGTGGAGCCCCACCCCCACCTCCATGGATCAAGTCAAATGATGGAGGAAGAACGCTTGAAGGTGAACCAGCCCTTTGATTTGGATTTGTAGCACCACCCTTGATTAATTTTGAGTACAATTGAGACTCTTTCAATGCTTGACGGTATGCTTCACTGTACTGAGCAATATTATTGAGGCCAAATCGATCTATGAGTTCCCCAACAAGAGAATTTGGATTACTCATCAATTCTTTGGCAGCGGCTGTGAGAGCCATTTTATCCTTGGGTCGGGTCAAGTCTTCTGGTTCGGCTTCATTCTCATTCTCTGTCATTCCATCATCATGTCCATGCCCACCTCGTCTTCTTTTTGGTTCTGGTTCAAATGAGTCCATTTCACCATCTGAGTCGAGATAGTCATAATTGTCTTCTTCATCTGATGTATCATCCCCATCCCCATCCCCCTCTCCATCTGATTTACTGTCTGTTGTATTCTCTTTCTCATGACTCAAATTTCCATTTGGAATTCGACCAATGACAACCCCTGGCTCCTCTTCCCCATCCGAAGCTCCACCATTTGCATTACTATTACCACATGGGGAAGTGGGGGAGGGGGAGGCATCGTCACCTTGTTTTAAACTATCCTCATCTTCTCCAGTTGTCCTTGCCGCGACTGTGGCTTTCACCGGGACATTGTTGATGGATTTGCCATCAATGGAATTATCAGATTTATTGGTTAAATTAATGAGAGATTCATCTGGGGTGGGATTCTCTCCACTGGTATTTAATTTATCTGAATCCCGTCCATCCCTATCATTTGACTTTAAGGATTCATACAGTAGATCATTATGACTCGATGAACTGGATGAATTTGGTCCAGATGAAGTTGTGGCTCCAGCACTCCCTGACCCAATCCCACTTGTTGGTGGAGTTGGAGTACTCGCCACTGGACTTGTACACTCCACAGCTCGACTTGGAGACTCTTCAGGTGTACTATGAGGGCCACCAATTTCATCAATGTCTAGGGAACTCCCATGTTGGGATAGGAGATGACGACGAAGACGTCCAGCAGACGTAAAGGCCTGGGAACATTGAGAGCACTTATGAGGGGGATCAGTCGCATGGGTTCGTCTGTGGGCTGCCATTGTTGACTCAAATCGAAATCTTTTTCCGCAAATGTCACAACTCTTCCCCTTCCCTGTAAAAAAAATTAACAATTTATATTTTAATTGTCTGGAAATTATTAATTAAAAATCCTGTGGAAAAAAACATTATGACATTCTACTACTCCTATTTTGGACAAGAAATAATTAAATGAGAGAATTTTATGGACATAATTTATTTTTAAAAAATGAAAATGAATAGGAAAAAAAATGTACCATCTTCAGGTGACAAGGGAGACGGGGGAGTCATGACATGTTTCCTGGAAGAGAACCCTGGAGAAGCTGGAGATGGAGATGCACTAGATCCACCAGCCAATTGTCTCAATCTTTGGGAATAAAAGTCCAATGGTTCTGACAAGTTAGAATTGGAGTGACGATTAGAGACAGCAGCAGCAGCAGCGGCAGCAGCTAAGTCCAGGGTAGTCCTCGGGTCAAATGGGAGGGATGGGATGACACCACTCAAGGAGGGTCGAAATTCACTATGAAGAAAAATCCCGGGATGCAAATTTGAAACTCCATGTAATGAAGAAGAGGATGGTTCAAGACAAGGAGAAGTAAAAGTACTGAGGTTGTCAATACAATTAGTAGAAGTAGTAGAAGAGTGAGAAGATGGGAAACCACAAGAAGAAGAATTTAAAGTGGTTGAGGAGGTGATGAGAGAGTTTAGACAATTATGATTGTTACTAGAATTATTATTGTTAATAGAATTGCTACTAAGATTATGAGTAGGAGGAGTTGAACGTAAGCTGGGAGGTGTTAGTGAGGAAGTAAGTGATGAGAGATGATGATGATGATGAGGATGTAGATGATGATCTAACCTGGGATTGACTAACTGTTCCACCGCACGAAAGTCATGACTAGACGACGTTCGAGATGATGGACCCAAACCAAATGGTTGTGGAAATGGAAATCGTAGTAATCCAAATGGACTTGAATTTGATTCACTCATCAAACTCCCATTTCCTCCATTCTTCTGACAACTAGGAACTATTGATGACGTTGTACTGGAACTTCCCGCCGTTCCTGATGACCCCCCAACAATTAAATTACCAACAGAGGATGAACGCTCTCGATCTCTCTCTCGTTCACTACTTGAACTTAGTGCTGGACTACTGTTGACCATGTGGGTCGTACCCGGATTCCCTCCACTGCTACACAATGGACTCATCACTGTACAAGCTCCACCACTACCACCACCAATCAATGATGATGACCCATGTCCTCTCTCTGAATTACTGCTCATGGGTGGTGTATGACTTGACAGTAAATTCCCCGAATCCGAATAAATCTTCACTCCATGGTTGTGCTGGACATGTTGAATCAGTGCCCACGCTGAATGAAAAACTTGCTGGCACGTTGAACAGACACATCGAAACGGTTCTGAAAAATAAATATCAAATTCCATATCAATCATTTTTCACAACAAAAAAAAGTATACACATTTTTTATTAACTCATTCTACATGTCACAAGCTACATTTTTGAACCATCTCATTTTGCAAAATTTGAACACGTAACTTTTCCACAAAAATAACTATTAATAAGCTTTTATAAAAATTTCTATACTGTTACATATACACAGTCAACTAAAGTAATCTCGACAACTTCCGCCACAAGGTCCTATCCAACAACTTTTTACCCCAGTCTCTCTCTCTCTCTACCATGAAGCAACTTGATGCTGATTGGCATAACAAAAAGTTTGTCAAGCAGTGCCAAAACTTTTTACGCATTTTCTCATTGACTCATTTATAACAGTGCGTCTCTCCTTTCCTTCATGGGCTAATCCAGTATATGCATCAATCTCCAAATATTCTGTCTCATATCTGTATTCTCTATAACGGTACAAGTACAGATATACAGATATGTAGGGTTGAAAAAAAGAATCTTATAAATATTCATTCAATTTTATACACCATGAGAAAGAACAATATATACCCTCATCATGGGGGCTAACCACCCCATATTTTTTGTCTTGAAGAAAAAACCCTTTTTTAAAGGAATAAAGAGTCCAGGAGAATAGAAACCACAAATTCTTTTTGTAAATATCCTTCCACATATTTATCCTACGCTTAACTCTATAAAAAAACCACACGCAATTTTATATACCTATACATGTATATGCTTTGCATAAATAGAGATTTGTTGTCCCCTCTAGAACTCTTTTTTTTCACATGATTTAATATACGGAAATAGCATATCTTTATGATGGGGTCAAAAAATGGGAGAGAGAGAGGGTGATGGGTTGACTCTCTCTCTCTTCATAAATCTCATATTGAAAAATCTGCGATTACATGTGACAAAGAGTATGAAGAATGAAGGTCCGTAAAAAAACTCTTGGCTCTCTTATTCTTCCTCTTATGTACAAACTCAAAACTCTCGTTCATATCTTTTAAAGTTGAACTTTTCTATATCAAAAATCAGTTGAGCCCTCCTCCTCCACTAAACGACAATACATGGCCATATCTCTAAAGATACTCTCTTTATACAGGGATGTACATATGCATTGTATAATAAAGAAAATAAACACTAAAGTCTCTCTCTGAATATCCATAGACATTTGTACAAGTATAATACATAGAGCCAGTGTGTGTAAAAGAGTTTCGAAAGTAGAGGAAGGAGAGAAGAATTACTCTAAAGTACATACTCAAGGGGCATACCATCCCGTTGGTTTCCCCTTAAAAAATGCTCATCCCTAGAGACTTTTGAATTATCGGACACTCATCGATCCCGATTCAATTCAATGAAATGACGACAGATAGTCTCTGTACCACATCCATATAGCCAGCCACCTTCTCTCACTTTCATCCCTTCAAATCTATTCTTTTATACTCTTCACTTTCTCTCTCTCTTGCTGCATCCAATGGGACACTCATGTCATTACATGACGGACATGTGCCCTACTCTATAGAGATGGACTATGGCTATATGTACTTTTTTTTGTAGGTATATTAATTCGTTATTAAACCCTTAGAGAAATTCCTACATACGCAAGGAACAAATGTAGCATGTGAAAAAACGAGTTGATGGAATCCCTGTGACATTTTTTGTCTCCTATTTCCTTGCTCTCCTACGCTCTCTCTCTCTCTCTCTCTCTACTTGGTATATGATCATTTTAACTCTATTCTCTGGAGAATGCTCATCAGGAACAGGCCGAGTCATCGGGAACGAAAAAATTTAGTTCCATCGTAAGTACAATCTTCTATCTCTCCTCTAATAATGCTAAGGGATGTGAGGGGATGGGCTTCTCAATCAATTGAATTCACTGTCCTCTCTCTCTCTTATTTTTTATCCACATGACTTTACATGGTCAAAAATAGCTACATGAGAGAAAGTGTACAAAAAAGTTTTTTAAATGTCTTGGAATATATATATTTTTCTATATACTTTACAATTTATTAAATTAAAAAATAAGAATCAATCAACCGGCATCACTACAGACATCTCAAGACATGAGTTGAATCACAAAATATATTTTCCAACATTTTGAGAGTAATTTTGTTGGTTTATTACATGGAAATCAAAACTGCAATTTATATAATGATGATGATGCTGATACCAATTTTGAAATGGCAAAAAGAAGATCAAATATAAGACGTGGATAGGAATCCTCCACAGTTAACAAGGGAAAGAGAAAGCATGCGGTCACAATTGTATACAGAAACAAGTCAAAGAAAAGGGGAAGAGAGAGAGAGTTATAGGGAATTTAGTCAAGTGAAAATTGTGAGAGGGTATACTTGTAAAAGTGTATAAAAGAGATGTATTTTATTGGAGTGTACATATATGGAAAGTTATAGGGACAGCACGTGGGCAAGATATCCAAGACATGTTATTATTATATTTTGCGGGAGAATCTGATGATGGACTGTTGGTTTTCTCTCTCTTGTCTCCTCAACTCTTGGGATATTCACATGTGACAGAGTAAAGTCACGTTTTCACTTTATTAATTCATACGCCAGACCCATCTCTCATCTCTCAGAATATCAAGCAGATGGAAATAATAATAATACTCTTTTCTCTTTTTTTTCCTTTCTACTTTGACATCCTGTCCAAGACTTGTGAAGGATATGGAGACAGTTCAACCCTTTAAATATAACTAGACACATGTACACCCCCCATACACTTGCTCTTTCCTATCTTTCCCTTGTCATATTTCCTCGCGTCCAACACCCAAAATTTCTTCCCCCTTTTCTTTTTCTCTGTTCAAAAAAAATCTTGGCTTTTCACTCAAAACTTTCTCTCTTCATCGTCGTCATCACCCTGACTTTTTATTTCATCTTTTATTCTTTCTCTTTGTCCCTTGTCCGTCAATGATTGACATTTTTGTAATAATATGTGAAAGGGATGACCTTTGAAATATTTAAATAAAAATGTGGAATACACCAAAAAATACCCAGATATTTTTGATTGACAATTAAAGTGTGAATATTTTTCCCTCTATATTTTGTACACTGATAGAAGAGAGAGAGAGAGAGTGAAAGAGGAAAGATTTTTGTGTGTTGAAGATGGAAGGGGGTAAAGGAAGAGGATGGATGGAGTGGAGACAGAGAAAATAGATATTATGAATTGATAACACTCGACACTCTGGATTTTCATCTGTCGCTTTACTCCACACCGTCCTTTTCTTTAGTGTACAAATATCCTGAGAAGAATCTCTCTTGGGCAATGTAGAGAATGGGGAGTTGTTCTATGCAAAATATTGCCACAATTCTTATCCATTTTCCTTTCTACTCTAACATAGTACATAGTACAAAAAAGTGGCTGGTTGGTTATTTTACGTATATGGTTTGACGGGCTGTTGGTTTACCATTGTCGAATGTCAGCCAAAGGAGTTAGTGGCCGTCTCAAAACAAACTGAATTTTTCTCCCTTGAATGAGCCTTGAAACTGTGAACTATTTTTTCTCTCTTCTTTTGAGATTCCAGCCAAACTCTCTCTCTCTCTTTTAGAGGAGTAAGAAGAAGGAAGGCTGTCGAAAGAATTGTCTTTTGAGATGTTGGGCCTGGTTCGTGTCCCTCCATACAATATATTGCATTAGCCATGCAATGCACAGAAACGTCCATCCATCTATTTATCCAACCATCCATCCATGGAATCTTTCTCTACTAGTTATTACTCGAATCAAACATCAGGATGAATTACAATGAGACACACACAACTCTTGAAGGACTATCCACCAAAATTGTCTTGTTCTATTTATCCAACATTTTCTTATTCTTTCCTCAAACCATCATTTCCTTCCCCTTTTTCATATAGACACACGTCACTTCTATTCCCCCCCTCTTCCTCTACAAAAATATTCATTCATTTACTACTACACTATGCTTCTGTGATTTATGTATTTTTTATGTTTTCATTTATTATATTTTTTAAATTTAATTTTTATTAAAATTTTTAAAATCTTTCATAAATCAATAAACTAACTTTACTGGACCACGACTACCAATACGTTTATTTCTTCTTTTTTTTATATAAAACTTTCAGGGTGAGACACGAGTTCCATAAAATTATTTATTTGCTAACGTGAGGGGTCGAAAAAGTTTTTAGCTTTAGGTCATCCACACAATCTGTGCTGTGAATGGACTCCCAAAGGAATGAGTCAATCCCATTAACACTGTCAAGGAGAGACAAGCCAAAAAAAAGTCTATCTTGAACTCAATTGCGTAACCAGTGGCGAGTCATAGCCTCTAATACAATTCTCTGTGTGTGTGTGTCATTCTTTAACAATAGAAAAAAATATGTCAGTCCAATGTAAAAAAATGTATTCCCTGAGACCATTAACAAATTAAAAAGAAAATTTTTCCTTCAATGTTTACATGCATTAAAAAATATAAAATAAATAAATTTTTTTATGATTTCTTGTAAATTACTCTCATCATATACAACTACAGACATTATACAAAATCTTTAGAGTGTAAGGTATACTGAAAATTTAATTGTAATCATAATTAAGCCAACATACTCAGTTGATGTTGAGACGTAGAGTAAAAATTTCTTTGGAATTTAAAACAATAATATAATTTGACGACCATTTTTTGGCTGACAGTTACAAACTATTTAAACTCAATCTATGAAAGCCTTCATAGTTAACACACATCAAACTAAACTTGGCATGGGAGAGAGAGAGAGGAGCTGAGGAGGCAGAAATTGTATTATTACAAAACAGAAACAAGGACGTTTCATAATACAGGATATGCTGTACATCGATTAGCAAATCGAGACAAGACACGTGACTAGGCAAAAATATTTTAAATGTTATTATTATAAATTATATAAACATTTTATTTATTTCCTGGTACGCATGTAGGACCTTCCATTAGTAAATAAAGTGTATCTGTATTGATGAACATGTCAATAAATTTTCTAAACATTTTTCCTATACTACAAATACAATAAAAAAAAGCATGCCTTCATTTATTATGATGAGTCCTCATAATTTTTAATTAATATACCTACTACGCACAATTAAAAAAAACTCTGACCTAAATGACCAGTCAACCAAGGAAGAATAATTGTACAAATCATAAAGAAAGTTTGTATACTTTAGTGGATCGTGGAGCACACAAAAAAAAACTTGAGGGTAGTTCTGATTGCGTTGGATATTAATAAAAAGTAGCTGAGTCAGGACTCAGGAGAAAAAGGAATTAGAAAAGTGTGCCTCATCTCATCTTCTCTCTTGTAACAGATAGTGTGATACATGTAACTATCATGCAAAAAAGGGGAAAACTTGTTTTTTATAATACTATACAAAGAGTGACCATTCGTTGGGATTTGGATGAGTCTAAAATTGAATCATACTTTTGAACAAAAGGACGTCTGCCTCGAATTGAAAAGAATGGAAAAAAATTGGGGATTCTCCATTGAAATGAGATCTCTCTCTCTCTCTCTCTCTCTATGGAGTATAACTTTTGTATAGTTTGTAACTAAACATGTATGGACAATAAAATACATAAAAAGTTGATGATATATAGCGACACACAATTTTCAAACTTTTTTTCTAAGGCTGTCCATCACCATTTGTTTTAATTTTAATTGTTTTCATTTCTTATATATTATAAAAAACTTAACTACAAATACAGATTTTATAATTTATAATACAAGAATATGAATTTGATAAAAATAAATTAATTTTCTACACCAACCAGTTAAATATTAAAAACAATTAAAATCCCCGAGAAAAACTCGTAGCATGCACAGCTGCCCTAGTAAAATATACGTAGCATAGTTCCTATAAAAGAGCAGAACCCTCTGTAAAATAGTGAAGGGATTGAAAAGAGTGGTCATGGAGGCACAAAAAACTTTTTATTTTTAAAAAGAAGGAGAGAGAAAAGGGATGGTAGTCCGGAGAGTATAAATATATGAACCCGCGTTTTAAATTCCCCATGTCCCTGACGTATCAATGATTAAAAAAATGGATTTTACGTTTTTCCTGGCCGGACATTGCTTATGTACATGACACAATAGTTGTAATAGCTTAAGTTAAGCCCACGATTAAACGAGGAAATTACATTGAAAAATCCCGACGTAGCACAAGCCCAAGCCTTCTCTCTCTGGTTTTCCATCCACAAACACACACAGAGACAGAGAGAGAGAGTGACTCTTTATAGTTTTTTACGTGGATACACATAAGGCTCAAAATCTATCCATCGTTTCCATCCCATCCGCTCAGTGCTCAAACACAGATATACACACAATCTAGCATATGAACGTAGCGGGTGGCATTTCAATTTTTTAAACGAAAGGAAGGATGATGGTTTGAGTATCATATCAGCATACATGCATTTTTTTATCTCTACGCTTTAGACTACTCTCTCTAAAAAAAGAAAATGGGTCCGTGTACAACTAATAACATGCATACAGATATTATGAGATGAAAATGGCATGACTCAGAGAAACAAAGTGACGATTTCTACAGCAAACCAAACGGAC
Source organism: Arrhopalites spinosus (assembly GCA_034700945.1). Taxonomy (NCBI): domain Eukaryota; kingdom Metazoa; phylum Arthropoda; class Collembola; order Symphypleona; family Arrhopalitidae; genus Arrhopalites; species Arrhopalites spinosus. The sequence goes on from JAQIVZ010000307.1 coordinate 20,636, forward strand.
ACACATCCGACATCATATATTTAATACTCGTCAGTCTCATCACTCTAATAAGCGTCATAGGACACGTCCCCATCCTTTATAACATTCACAAAAAAAAAATTTTGTATACATTTTAACCTGTCTCTTTTTTTTCATATGGAAACAATACACATGTTATGTACAAGATACACTAAACTCCGGATTTAATTAGCTAGTCTCTCTATCCCTGTCCCTCTCCCGAGCTTTCAAATTTCTCTTTTTTTTCTACTTTCATTTAAACTCTATCGATCCAATCTCATCTCGGTCAATTCATTCCAGTTTGGAAAAAAAGAACAGGTAGGGGGTTTGGAAGATGGGTTTATTAATTTGATGAAATACATTTTACAATGTAAAAATATTTCATATGTTCACAGTTATGGAATGAGAGAGAGAGAGAGAGGAAACGGGTGTTTGCTTGTTAAAAATGTGTCAAGTGTATTAGGAATATAATCCGATGCATGTGAGTTGAAACGTGAGTTTTTATAAGTCATAAGCCAGTTAAAATGAATGAGGATTTAAAAGAAGAAAAAAAAGAAGGATGTACAAAAGCATAAAAATGGCAATAAAACAACTTTCTTGTACTCCTCCAAAGATTGTATGGGGAGATGAAGGAGAGGAAGTCATCATCATGGGTTTTGACAGTGGTCAATGAGGGTGTTAATAGCTCACCATATAACTGTCCAAGAAAATCCTTGAATACCTTCAAAAACCACATGCATGCAAAATATTCTTTAAATTTCTCTGACTCATTCTTAACTTTGACTCAGTAACCAAAGAGGGGAAAAAAGAAAGGGCTGTCAAGGATATAGAATCTTTTAAGTACTTTTTTTTTTGCTTAAATGTGTTTTTGTGACTTGTACTAATTCTTTTAAACTATTAGTATATGATAAATTTACCACAACCACTGACTTGTGAGTCTCAGTTAACTGTACACTGTCAAAGTCAACAAGATGAGGGAGGAAAGAGAGAGAGAGAGGATTGTAGATTTTGTAAATATATGTGCAGATTTTTCCTCTTCCTTCTCGGACGGAAGGGATGGGAAATGATCGGAGACTGAGGATGAGGACGGGAGAGAGAGAGAAAAAGTAAAGTAAAGTGCTAATTTGAGATTCTATTCACACGCCGCCTCCACTTGGCTCCGTCATTTTAGCTAGAGAGATTTCGACAAGGAACCTTAATGACCAGCCGCGAACCCTATCCTCTGACCTTTTCCATCTGCTCACATCTGCATCACAAAAGGGTCTCCCACACATACAGAGAGAGAGGAGCTTGAGCTATTACACCCTGACGGATATTGTATCCGTAAGAGCCGCCTTAATACGGATGCAACTGTTTCCACTGCTACCTACTTTAAGAGTCAACCCTTCCTTTTTTTGTCTACATGGACTATTCCCATTTCATACTTTACAGTTGTAAAGCACCTCAGTCTGTTGAAATATTTTTTTTCATGTACATACAAAAAACTCACACAACTCATCTTCTTCTTTTTCTCTCTCCCCCACATAGTTTTTTATTGAATAAAATCATGGCTACATTCAACATATTGTACAGACACATACTTTGATGCAAAACGATTACTGACCGCCTTGCTGTATTAAATCTCATGTAAATGGATTTAGTCCTAATATATTCCTACCTACATATTTTCACTTTAGTCTATTAGCAGGAAAAAGAAGAAAGGAGATCAAAAAATATTCTAATCGTGAGAGAGTAAGACTTATAGACAAGGGATGGGGGTTTGTGTAGAGTACCTATACCGACATGATATTACGCCATCCCTATAAAAATTCATGTTTACACACATTCAAACCAAGTCCAAGTCAAATACACACCACGTTGTGACCACAACGAGTATTGCAATTATTGCCCTCTTAAACTCTCCCTTGTTGTCCTCCCCACTCTTTCCACTACTCCAACTTTTTTTTCTGACACTTACTTTGAACCTCAACATTTTATGCAATGGATTTATTAGCTATATATGTACATGAGAGAGAGAGAGATCATACTTTTTATTAATAGTCCGTCTCTACTTTGTACAGCCAAAAAAACCCCTTTCAACCCTATTGAACACTTAAGAGTCTCACCCTCAGACAAAAAAGGAGCGTAGAGTAAAAGTCGATAGTAGAAAGCATTTTTTTTATATTTATGCCCTGACTGATGGTTCCTCCCGTCCACCATGAGACACATGATTTTCAATCATTCACCATCATCACCCCATCACAACTGTGGACAGATGTAAAAGACTACTAACCACAAACCATAAGATTAATTTCATCTTCAACTAGAATATTCAATATACGGACAACGGTACACTAAATCTGATTCTTGTGTCCTTTTTTAAAAATACCACAATTTTAAATTATATTTTTAATAAATGTAAACAGGCCTTTTAATTTATTAAATTATTTTGACAATCTTTTTTTGTAAATTTCTGACCATTACATTTTGAATTTTGGGTTCTAAATAAAAACTTTTATAAATGAAACAATCAAATGTGATGAAATAATTTTCATTGAAATCTCATGTCCATTGATTCAAACTCGTAGAAAGACGTCACGTGGTTACATGAGAGAGAGAGAGAGTGAAGCTGGTGGTCTCGTTTCTTTGTAAAAAAGAGAGAGAAGAAAATGTAAAGATAAAGTATAAAGTATTTTAAGGGGTAGGGGGGGATATGTATAGAGATGAAAGTTTAGTACATGTAAATGACTGGATGCATGTGGAGAATGTGTATTAAGTCGGCACATGAACGAGTGTTTGATGATAAGAGGAAGAAAACGCGGAACCGAAACCAAGTAAAGAGCGAAGTGGGACCGGTTTGTGCTCTATTGATTTTCCAACTGAGACTCTACTTATTCCTGTGTGACACCTTCCAAGAGAGAGAGAGAGAGAGAGAGGCGAGAGGAAGAGAGAATGAGGAGCTCAGCATGCATGCATAACATGGAGAAAAGCGTTGAATGTAAAAGAATGGAGAAGAACCTTAAAATCTATTTATCACTTTGAAGGAAACAATCCCAAAGGATCAAGACTTCGCCAAAGACATTGTGAAATTAATCAAAAAGCCTCCAACTATCTTGCAAGTATTTTTCCCCATTTTTTACACCGACTTAACTTAAGTGACTCAAGAGAGAAAAGAGAGAGAGAGAGAAAAAAAAAAGAGAAAGAAGCTATAGAGGATAATAATAAAGCAAGTAGGAAAAGGAAAGACCAAAAGAAAAAAAAGCCTTCAAATGAAAATCAGAAATTTCCTTATTTAAATGCAGAAACATTTTTCAGTTTCACCAACTGAAAAAACTGTATCACTCCTTTCTTTACTTTTTTCTAAATGCCTTTGGCTAACTCATCTATAGTACTTTTCAATCTAATGTATAATCATCTATAATTTTTGTTCAATTTAAAAACTTTTGTCTATTGATCCAACGTGAGAATTAAATTGGTTCTCTATCTCTTCCTATATTTTTACAATAACTCTCCTCCCATAAACATAAAAGTACAGATACTAGTACAGATAAATGGACAATTAACTAACAAGTGTAGATTTAGTGAATTTATTTTAGAAAATGAGCTACATTTTATAAAAAACAAGCCAAGCATAAACATAATTTAAGATTATTAATAGTAAAGTTTATTTTTTATATACACGTGGTAGTACATAATAGTCAAGGGATGTAAGAGTAAAAAGAGTAAATAGGAGTATAAAAAAAGACATTGTATGATGAATTTCCATTGAATTATGAAAGATTCACATCCTCTCCATGGACTTAATGATACCCATGTAAGAAAGAAAAAAGTAATTTACAATTGTATAATGGAGAAGAACCCTACTGGACATTCACACGGATGGACTTTTGGCTTGATCCAGACAAAGCAGACAAAAAAAACTCTAATTGCTTCTCTTCCCTTACACTGGCCCCTTGTGCTACCACATATCTCACTGTTGAGTTATAATGGGATCTGTAGGGGAGATAGGAGATCCACTTTACATATTACAGCTCAGCTTGATTGTACAGAGACCATCTCCCTTCTATAAAAAACCAAGAGAGAGAGAGAGTGCAGGTATATTCAAATGTAATGATATGCCCTGTAATAACACAATATGCACTACATTTCATGTAGAGCAATGAGAAAATACTTTAGTTAGCCGTGACCTTACAAATTTCCTTTCTTTTGTAACAAATCTTTTTTTCTTTATTGTCCTGGGTGAATCTCAGACTATGCAGACGCATAAAATTCACCTGACGTTCAAAGTATATTTTACTCATGGTCAAATTTCTTGTCAGCTTGTCAACGTCATGATATTAAAATAAAAATTTAAATAAAAAAAATGGAAACTTACCGCCTGTGGAGGCAGTAGTATTGACTTCAGCATCACACTTTGAACTGTGGTCATTTGACAATTTGTCTAACGGATGAGCACTGGTCCCGGTACTAGTAAAAGACCGATCCAGCTGATGATGATGATGATGGGGATGTAAATAATTTTTAGAGCGTCGACTAATAGGAGCAGAAATACTTGATTTGACCACGGGAATGGAATTTAGATTGAGGGAGGAGCAATGATGATTTGAAGATGAATGATGGTCATTAGAAATATTGTTACTATTGGTCAAACTCCGATTTGCATTGGGAGTCTCCCCTCTCCCACTACTAGAGGAAGAGTGATGATGAGATGACGAGATATTTGATGGACCATTTCTTGTTCTTGAATGAAATTCTTCCCCGTCATCCTCATCATCTGTACATGGATTAGATGTACTGGGACTGTCTGGACTACTCAAGTGATTGTTTTTAGCATCAAAATTGTTGTTGTTGTTATTATTGTTATTATTATTCAGGGGTGTGCTATGTTGATAATTATGATTGCTGCTAGCAGGACAGGATCGCACCTTGTGTTGTATAAATCGTACTATATCCCCCAATGAAAATTGCTTTAGACAACTCCCACACGTCAGTACATCTCCTGGTCCACGTACTGAGGCTATTGAATGATCCACTGTAAATAGAACAAAAAAAAATTATTTATTAGTTTTAATTATTCATAGATATTTATTTTTATTCTACTAAAATATTATTCTACCTAGTACCTACAGATACGTATAATATCGTACAACATTTTTGGATGAGAGAAGAATAAAAATGAAAATATAGTGGGGCAAGTGAGATGGGGAGGGTAATCGTGTTGCATCTGTAGAAAATTACATGTTGGCTGCCCCTTAAAATGTGGAGAGAAATGATATGGACAAGAAACAAGTTGAATGATAGGATTCATAGAGAGATGAATGATTGTAGTAAGTAGTAGCAATGGGCATGTTGGACTGTTTATGAAATTGGCTACTGTGGGGAATAACTAATTTTTTTCATCTGTTGGAGGAGAGTTGATCTCCCAAAAAGTTGCCCACCCAGTCAATTTTCCTCTGATCAATCTCTCCATGAGACACATACGTATATATATGATATTGATATTCCGAGGGGTATGCCAATGGGACCCATGGATGCATATGTACAGTGTACGGTGGAGGAACAGTAGGAGGACATTGGAGAATATTGCCAATTGTTACAAGTCTGATTGAGAAGATTGTCAATATTTTCAATAGACAAGAGATACGAGTTATACGGATCAAAATAGTTTCTTGCGGCTATTCTCGAGAAAACTCGCAAACCAAAAGCCAATCACCACTACCATCCCCTTCTTCAAGAGGCTCTAAACCTTATACACATGTACATATCTGTACTATCCATAAAACCTCTCTCTCTCTCTCTCAAGATTCATACACGACAATTCTGCCCTATAAATGTACTTGAATATTTTTGTATGTACATAACAGTTGAATAATAATAAGACTGGCTATATATTATATGCAGCCCATATATTTTACTTGTGCATCATATAACAAATATTCATGCATCCCCCACATATCCGTTATACATGTTTAAGCATACAAAACCTTGTCATATTTTTTTTTTGTCTTTTTCTACATTGTAGTGGAATACTTTGAATTTTGGGAAGATTCAATTCAATTCCGTCATCTCTTTTGATCCGTAATATTTTCTCTTTTTGTATCATTTTCCTTCTTCTCTCACTGTACTTTATCTTGTGATAAGAGAAAGGGAAGGAGTGGGGAGGGGAGGGGAGGGGGCAAAAAATCTCAATCTTTTCCAATCAAATTATTTTACAGGTAAATTGTCATGTCTATCGGCTATCATGTGAAAATAAATTTGGGGCGTAAATTGGAGAGTGCATTATAAGTATAGGCCATATTAAACAAAGAGAGTGATTTGGAGATAAAAGGATGTAGGAAGTGTGGATGTGGACATTAATTGTGAAATGGGTAGATGTGTGTACATGTGGCCTGCTTTTCCCATTGTAATCCACGTCTTTTTTGTACAAGTTGAATATGATTGGTACGTGGGAGGGAATGTCCAAGCGCAAAATCCGCTCTTTCACAGAAAAATCGATCGATTTTCTCTAAATCTCTAGCCCTTTTAGTATGGCATCGAGAGAGAGAGAGAGTGACCACAAGTCTGACCACATCGTACACAACCACCATGACTCCACCCACATCAACTCACCTATAAAAATCCATAGCAGTTTTACTCAAATTCTCTCTCACTCTCTCAAATCTCGTTTACCTTCACCATTACCACTTTGCTAACAACAGCCAAATCAAGCTCGATGCTTGAGGCAATTTAAAAACACGTCTACCTTTTCATTTATATTTCCTCCCCATTGTGGGTCAAAGAGACTATGAAATATTGTGTATTTCCATACATTCTATTATACATATATTGTGACTGTGAATTTTTTTAGAATATTTTCAATCTTGAAAAATACAGTGGACATTTTATAATAATTTTTTTCCGTATTATAATACTCTGCACTCTCGTAGGTTTTGAATAGAAAGGACTTTTGGGAGCATTTGAACCCTTTTCTCATTGACTTTTTTTTATAAAGGATAAGATTGACTTAAAAGAGCTTTATGCATGTTAAGAGGAGGAGTAAAACCGTAGCTTTTCATCGTCCATTGTTCAAGTCCATCGGAGGTCCTCTCTCTCCCTGTGACTTTTGTATACTCTTGGCCATGGCCATCGTGTCGAATGTGGCAACTATAGCTTTTTTGGAAGGCTGCTCAAGACGTGGATGATCGAAGTATCGATTTCTCGCCAATTCTCTGGCCACAATTCACACACATGCACTACGAAGAGAGAGAGAGAGAGCAACTTTTTGGAAAAGTTTTAGTTATGCAAAAGAGATGTATTGTTACAACTCCTGCATGTGTTTGCTGTGCCTCTCCATGTGGAGGGGACTGCCTATTCTTTACAGGCTTTTTATACTTTTTTTTTCTCTTTTTTTAACTCTTGAAACTCTCCATATCATGAATCATGATTAATAGTCTCAGCGTCCATTGACTCCTGAAAAAAAAAATTCTCAACCCTTTCTAATGTCCACTATATTTTTATATTAAGTACTCAAAATTTTTCTTCTTATTTTTTTGGTAAAATAATTGTAAACAAACTTTTCAAAAAAAAACTGAATTTTTTATATGAAATTCAATTTAAAGAAATATGACGTTAAATTTTGGACAAAAAAAAATTAGAAGGAATGATCAATCTTATGAATATCAAATATATAAAATGGTCCCCAAAGAAGACAAATTCTTGACATATCCGAAGGAAATGTATAGAATTCCAAATATAGGGAAATACTCAAAAAAAAGACTAATCTAATATTGACTTTAGCTAGAAATTTTTTTTTTTGTTGAGCACTGGAGGGCTCTTTTAGACCCTATCAATATGAGTAAAAAAGAAGAACTTTTTGGGTTTTGGAATTGAAGAAGTGAGACAAGTCAGAAAAATGAAAATAGATAAATCATTGAATTGACACAAATTTTGATTGAAAGTTTTTCTCTCTCTATTTTTTTCTCTCTAAAAATGTGTCTCTCTATAATAATGCTGAATGGCCGTTAGATCTGTAGTCAAAAAGTTTAGTCTGACCTTTTCCATGATGGAAAATGATGGGACATGCAGAATATTGGAATATCAGCATTATGGAATTATTATTTAAGTATAGTAGGATTCTTATAAAAGGTAGTCTTTCTCTATAGACACAAAAATATTTCATAACCTGGTCAATATACCGGAGGGTCATAATATTTTTGTGATAATAGTTGGACGAGACAGACGTAGGGTGACTTGGCATAAAATGGTTTGTCGTTTCATTCCATTTCTCTCTCTCTTTCTCTACAGATGATACGCAGGGCATACAATGTAATATTATATATTATAATATTACAAAAGTATTATGAATTCATGTCGATATTTTTCGACAATTCGATTTAGGCCCCAGACTCAAGAAGAAAAAAAATTTCGACTCGACTCATAAGTTGGTCCATGTGCCGAATGACAATTTAAATGGATAGACGGAGGGACGGTCGGTTAGGTTTTTGGGGACCTTTAGATATGACAATGGACAATACATTTAATCTCTCACCTGTACAATTTTTTTTTTCTCTCTCTCTCTCTGTACGCCTCATATCATAACAACCTAATCTTATTGTTCCTCGTCCACTTTTTTGTGTAGAGTCCAACAAAAAATTTCGATAGCCCATGACACTACCAACACTTCATGTGTAGTCTGTATTTGTAGTTCTGAAACATATTTTAGTCTCCTAGAATTTCGTAAATTCTAATCCTCCCCATTGTCCCTCTCTCCCTTTATATAAACAGTCGAGTTACATGTCTGCCTCTCCTGCCTGAACTGTATTGGACTTGCAAAGGATGGTCCAATGCCTCTCTCTCTCTCATAACACAAACCAACACCCTTGAATGTTTTTCTGCTGAAAGAGAGGAAAAATTCATTGAAATGATGGACAGGGAGACAAGAGCCAGAGCGAAACAAAATAGAGTGAAAAACTTGAATTATTATTATAAAAATATGTCTAAATTTATGTACCCTATATCTTTACATGTACAGATAAGACCATTATATAATATACTTTTTAGAATCACTTTCCATGTACATACATACCCTGTACTACACACAAAAAAGTACCTTTCTGTCTCGTACTCTCTATTCAACATTATTCTGGTGATGATAATCATCATAATAACTGTAGTAGGACTAATAACTATGGAGAAACTTTCTATGTAACAGTCTCATGCTTGACCGCTGTCTCCTCCTCATCTCATCATTTTTTGAAGGCTTTTTTTCCCTCTCAGTCTCTCTCCGTCTCTCTCCGTCTCTCTCCAAACCATTCATTTTTACCCTCGTTTCAAAATTCCCTTTCATTTCATCAATGTACACTCCCTCACAAAAACCAACATGTGAACATGTACACGACACACTACCTTGAATTTTGAGTCACATTACGTGTATAACTACTACTCATCTACTCATCTAAATTCAAATTCAAAGAGGAAAAAACCTACGATTAGTTTGACCTAGTTTTTTACACAAATGTAAAAAATCATAATTTTAATTTCTTTAATTTCATATTTTATTGGTCAAGACTTAATTCATGTCCAACAATTTTTTTTATTTAATTGAAAAATAATGAGATGAAGTGAAAACACATTTTACATTTTTGAAAGCTAGTTAAAATAAAATAAAGTCAACTTTCAAAAAAGATTTTATACAATTTCTACAACTACAACAAGGTAAGAGATTGTGTACACAGAAAAGAGAAATGTAGCCTCCATACATTTAAGTTTAGTCCCAGTCGTTAGTCAGTTGACTGTCGGGGTTTAGTTAACAAAAGTAGACAAGAAATGAAGGGCTGTGACGTTTTTACAGGTCCTTGTTCACCGTGTGTCATGAAACAGTATACATATATTACCTATGTCATAGGAGACTTTCCTATGTATTGGTTACAGAGAGAGAGAGGAAGAGGGAGAGGATGAATGATTCAAAAATTTTAAATGCTATTCAATATTCTCCAATAGACCTTCTTTTATTTGTTTTTCCCAACTATTACCCTTACACCACTACCTACAAACATACAGTTTTTTTTGTCAATCTCCCTTTGCTCTAATTAAAGCCGCCACCCTTCTTGGTATGCACATTGAATATAATTTTGTGGACAAAAAGTGAGTCAAGTGAGCGGAACAAAGCCCAGAGAAAAAATTATATGGACGTCATAAGAAAGTAAATATAAAACCCAATATCTTTTACTCATTTTTTAAAAAAAGAGTTGTACCATACTCCACTAGAGTTAGAGTGAGTACAAGTCGTAAATCTTGAGAATGAAAACGATTCTTTTTTCTTGCTTGTAAAATGCAACTGTGTACTCGTACACTGTACAGGGTCAATAGTTTATTGAATTAACCCTTTCGACTTTAACGTTTGTGTTGCTCATGCACAATAAAAAAAATTAAAATATAATATTCATATCATCATAGGAACTGTCTAGTTTTGTACTTTTAAATATGGAAATGAGAAAGAAAAGGTGTCAAATTACTGATTGAAAATGATTCCATTCATTTTAAAATAAAACAATAAATTATTTCTTTGGATACTTAATTTTCTTTCTTGCAAATATCTGTCCATAGGTTAATGTTAATATTAAATAAATAAAAGTTGTATGTTAAATGTCATAATAAATCATTAAACTATACAAGAAAAAAAAATTAATTGACCAAAGACTTAAAAACTCTAATTCAATATTTAAATATGTACACACTTATAATTTATTTATATTGGCTATTAGCACAGCATGTTTAAAAAAACAAGAAGTGGTAGCTGGACCTGACCTTTCGTAATAAAAATTTTGTTGGTGATTCCACCCTTCAAGTTTTTAACTCTTTCACCTGATTTATTCCTCCGTTCTTGTGCCTACCTAACTACACAAATAAATGTGAGAGAAAAAAAAACAAGACGTGAAAGCTACAGGTGAGAGAGAGAGAGGAGGAGGAGATAAACCGGTTATATTTTTTCTCTTTGCTAGTCATAATCTATATGTACACTCTTGTACACTCTATATGTGAAAAAAATACACTTGTCTAGAATTATGGAAGGTAATATGTACAGAGATACAGATACTGATTGAGTCGTATGAACACAGACAAGGAAAAAAATAATAACGACAAGTCGACTGTGTCACTTTACGAGCTCCTCTCTCTCTCTCTCTAGTTTTTATTTATGAGGTTTAACAATGGTCACACTTTATGCCAGCTCCTTTATATAATTGTGCTACACTTTTTTTCTCATGTTGTACACAACACAAAATACAACAGGAAGAGAGAGAGAGAGAGAGACTGGAGTTTGGTAGTCAAGTGGAGTTGAATTCATGGATAATGTCTATATTGGTAATTGTACAATATAAGGTAGTGGTTCAATACAATTGAATGAATTATTGACGTTAAAACTTCACCCGTGTGCATCATTTATGGTGTAAAAGTCACATGCACATTGTACATTGTATTGCGTAAGGAATAAACAATTTTTTCCCTACATTTTTCACGCTTTACCCATCTCCATACCGTCCTCCATGTGTGTGTGTGCGTGTGTGGGTGGACATGGACATAGTCCAGGTCATTTTATTGCCCTATGCAATTTACATGTTATGCAATACAATGGTTGTAGAGTCAAACGAAAAAAAGTATTTTTGTTCAAGTGCACGCCTACATTATACAACCAAACTATTCTTGTACTGTCCAGTCGGGCATTATATTGTCACTTTGTGTTGGAACATTGTGCACCACAGTTTTTACATCTCTATTCAATACTCTAGGTCCACATGATCATTTTTAGAACAACCTTTTTTCGCGTTTATATCTTCACTCAGGTACTCTAAAGGATTTTGTATAGTTAAACTAAAAGATTTTAACATGGTTATGGTTTTATAGCTTTGGTCGGGTTGGGCTCTCCCTTGAAAGAAAACTTGCATGATACAATATTTATTATAGTTTTGAACAAATCCGAATTTTTTTAACGGAGTAAATGTTGCTTTATATGGAACTGTACAGAAAATGCTACATGATGTATGTACATGGTACATGATGGGGAGAGCGGTGAGCCATAAAGAATGTAGGTTGACCCATAGTGTGTTATATAGTTTGATGATTATGATGATGAATCTGATTTGGATTTTATTTGATTTTCCAAAGGAGACATTCATAACTGGGGAGATATTGCGTGAATAGACAATTTGCCCAGGAGAAGGAAAAAAAGAGGATGAATACGTAGATTTTTTGGGCGGTAGGGACCAACTTATATGCATAGACCCCCCATTGTCCATTTTTATGACATAGCCAACCCACAGGGGGTTCCCCCTTCAATTCCACTGACACTGGGCTCTAGAAGACCAGCGACACTAACAAAAAAAAGAATAAGCAATAGCCTCAGCGACCATATCCGTTCCGATATCATAAAAAAATTCGTATTTTTATTTATGCACCAAACTAACAAACCAACAAATGTTTTACTATATAACAAAACTCTTCTCTTTTTATCATATCTCTCTAGATTGTGAATCCCAGGGTCATAAGAATATCATACAGTTCTCAAAAAATACATTTGGACTCTACAGAAAAAAAACTCATCTTATTTTCTCATCATTCTATCTGAAAAAATGTCAACGTGGGGTTCTTCTTTTTATATTGAAATTCTTCTCCAATCCAACCTCTTCATCCTAATATTCAATATATAATTTTTTTGAAAAATTTTAATTCATAATTAAACAATTTAAGCTACATGTTAAAACAAACAAGAATTTTATTGCATTATCAAATAAAACGAAAAAGAATTTGGATCCATTTATCTGCAGGTAAGTCAACAAAGGGCGAATTTATAAAAGAATCTAAGGGGATTGGGTAGGACATCCTGGACATGTAATAGTGTCCATTTTTTTAGTGGTGATAGGAGTGCATGTTATGGGATAATGGATAGTATGTTACAGAGGTAGAGAGAGAGGGAGACGACGTTAACTTGAGATTGTGTGTACAAATGCATGTATGGACAAGAAGACGTAATGGAACAGGCGGGGTCTGAGGTGTGAGAATGATATATGAGGCGAGAAATGTGTTTCGCACGCACAGAGGCTTAGTTGGTAACTTGTTGATTGCTACCAAAGACATGAAGATTACTTGAAGCCAGGGCTAAATTAATGGAGTGATGTATGGAGCTCTTCATTTGTACCCCCATATTATTCTCTCTCTCTCTCTCTCTCTCTCTCCCATGGCCATTGTTATACATGTGTACATGTCCTTTGTCTTTATTCTTGGTTATATGAGTTGAGTAGGACAAGTGCATCGGAAATATGTTGGGGACTTTTGGTATGAATTTGAGATGGTTCTTATATTGCAGAATGGACACGGCACATTAGGTTTCTCTTATATGAGACAACTATGGAGGAATACATATACATATATGTTGTATAGAGTAATTTAGAGTCAACTTTCAATTAAAGGGAGCCTAGGCTCCATTTCTTTCCCTTGTGGACATGATAATCACAAGATCCTGTAAATCCATCCATCCTTCTCTCTCCTCCTCCATTTTCATCATTCTCAGTCATGATCGAAGTCGACCCCTTCCATTCAAATCATTAACCTTGCTAGTGGACATGAACACTGAATTTTTATATTGAGATTACGTACTATGGACTACACAACCCACAATATTAATTGCTTTATCGTCCATGTGATACCATGCTGTGTCATGACGACTTCCACACATACAGAGAGAAAGATGATAGGAATTGATTAACAAAAATTATAATTACAACCATCTTTAAAATTAATACTCTTGCCTTTTGTAAAGGATAGTCAGGTGTATTACCTTGTTGAAAAAAAAACAATGTAACTTGGTCACTTTATTTGAAGAGTTTAGCAGGTAGACAATAATATGGAAATTGATATTAAATAGAAAGATAGACAATATGAATTAAATTTCAAATGATTCAGTAAAGGCAATTTGATCCTGTATTTACTACTCTTTGAAATTTTAAATCGTGAGAAAGTTTTCCCCACTAATATTTGGCATGTGTATTAAATATTATAGAGACAGATAGGTTATGTCCGTATGTACATTTCATGTTGGTGATGGAGCACCATTTTTTTGAACAACGTTTTCCCATTTATCTACTTTTAGGATATAGGAGTAGCCCAAAGTGAAGGGGGCAAACGTTGCACAGCCGGGCATTTATTACACAATGGAATCATAAGTACACAAAAAAGAAGAGAGAGAGGGAGAGACAAGACTAGTCTCTGCCTAAGGTGTCTCAATTTTCTCGCCCAGATTCGCCAAATGAAAGTATGTACAATAACTAGGCTATATGTGTGTGTAGACAGTATGTGGACTATTTTCTACTCTCTTCCTCCTCACCAAGTTACCCTGTGAAGGTGACATGAAGAGAGTGAGCTGTACAGAGAGTTTGAACATCTTTCATTGCTTTCTTGCATCTCTCTCTCTCAGTGTCTCTTGTACAAAAACTACAGCTAATAGTTTTGTTTGATTACGACGTGTGGGTTCAAAGTCCACAAGTAGATCGTAGTTGCTAGTTTACTCTTGTACAATTCGGTAATATTGAAGCATACATCGACAGTGTGTGGGGGATAAAGTACTTATACAGACAGCTTCCAGGCAAACAATGTGAGAGAGAGAGAGGATAAAAGGCAAAAGGCCCGAGAGGAGGAAAGTTGGTCCAGGATGGATAACTTTTTTATGCGGTTTCTCATACGCTCCGTCTCTGATTGTATTAGCCTCAGCTAGTTCCTAGTGAGTGACTGGTCGAGCTAGTGAACATTTTTGGAGAAACAAATGATCCATCCATCTATCTATACAAATAACATGTGAACAACAATTCTGACTCCTTCTCTCTTTTATATTACATCAACTTGGACTATATCATCCCTACAATTTAGACTCAATACGTAGAGTTGGATATAACCAGACATACAAACACATACATAAAGGGGATGGCCAGGGCAAGGCCAGTAGTAGAGTAAAGCTTGGATTAATCAGATTGTGATCAGCAGGGGAATGTCACTTTTGCCTTCAACTTTTATCCGTTTCGGTCAATTAGTGAATCCCTCCTTGTCAGATGCACAGCGAGTAAAAGTTTTCACTTCTTTCTCTTCTCATCTTGGATTTTGTCTCTCTCTCTCTACAAGAAATCCTTGTATTTATAAAGTCTCTTCTCTCTCTCTCTCTCTCTCTAGTCTAAAAACAATTCTGTCCATTTTATCATTCACACAAGCAACTATCAAGAATAATAGTAATTTATACAAACATTTAAATACTCTGTTAAAATTAAAACTAATTTGTATAACAAAATGACTATTTTACATGAAATTTTTAATTATATAATTAATTTTTAACATAAAAAATAAAATTCTCATGAATGAATACACTGAAAAAAGATACTAAATATTCTACACAGCGCCTTTTTTAAAAAATTATAAAATGTTCAATGTCATATCAAGTCAAGAGAGCAAGATCATGTACACATGTGCATGTATAATATGATTCGAGGCCATTATGATTGTGTGTGACTGGCCATGAAGCTGTCCAAGCCAAAGAAATAAAAATGATAAGCTGTAAATACCAACTCTTGAGTCCAAAGAATATCAATGAATGCTCCCCCTCTTCATACATATAATAGTATTACTCCCTAGTATAACTATAATGTCCATTCAACTCTATTAAATCCCTCACAAGTATACTCTCTCACATTGTTGTACTTGTGTGTGTGTAGAGAAGAAATATGATTTTTGCGGTGGGGTTCTTGTGCCCGTTCAAAACTTTTTTTGAGCAAGAAAAAGTACCTCGTTCTCTATTGTCACGTGTAAAAATTAGGGCCAACTCTCGTAATATGTACAGTACAAGTCTAGTGAGTTGTAGGGTTGACAGAGAGAGAGAGAGAGAGAGAGACTATGGGACAACCATGAGGTTCCATTAGTTTTTATTGTAGCCACCACTGACATGCCTATGATTATATTAATAATACAGATGGTTTAACTTTTTGTGAACACTTGCACAGAGAGAGAGAGCGAGGGAGCTCAGAGGAGGTACAACAATAAATGATGACGAGTAAGTGAAGGGTTGATGAGAAGAAGAAGAAGACGAGAAAAAAAGAGTGACCGCGCCATGACCGGCCAAATATTTTATATCTTTCCTTTCGTCATCATCCTTCTTGTCCTTCCCTTTCCTTTCATGTTAGAAAAAAAATTTATTATAATATATGCACCATGTATGCCCTGTGCTATTTATTCTACTGTTTAGATCCAACTTTGCTCCCTTGTACCGCTTATTGTAATGGAATTTGCAGCTCCATTCAACAAATGAAGATAAAAATTATTATTTTTTTACCTCTGTTGGAGTTTGAAAAGAAAGGCTTGGCTTTTCATTTCATCTTGACTGACCACAAGATACGAATAAATAATAAAGGAGAGAAAAAAGAATGTCCGTATGTATTTCATATAATGTACATCAAGAGAGAGAGAGATTATTTTTATTATAACAAATTTAACTACAGTACATAATACAAGCTAATCATAATCGCCAGTAATATAATGACCTGTCGTTAAGATGCAAGTAGTCTTTTTTGAATTTAATACAAATGTACAACTGCAATTTTTCCCCTGTTCTATCAAGTACTCCTTGAAACTAAAGCTGTAATAATATAATCTCTTTTGTTGCATCCATTCACAAAAAAAGATATGGAATGCAATGTAAGTTTCTTAATAGTTGAAATGCAAATTTTCAGCTACAAATTCTCCATACTCTTATCTACATTATGTAGGCATAAATTAGTATATCATCTTTACAAGTTTTAGAGAGAGAGAGACAATTGCATAGTCTCTCTCTTGTGGTGATACAAGATACTCGGGTGTTATCATGATTGAATGACATTCATTCAAGAGACCTCATGTTAAATGCCATTTGACACGTTTGATTGGTATTATTGTGACTTTATTGTTATTTCTGCTTTATTTAATCACTAGAGATGACTCCTAGTACAATCAAACTCTACTCGTACATAAAAGTTTGCCATCCATGAAGATGCAGGAAATTCGGCAGAGATGAGCAATGAGAAAAAGTATTTGTAGAATGAAAATATTTAAAAGTGTGGGCTTGATGAAAATAATGGCAGAGAGTAAAAGGCCAATATTAAGAAGACAGGGGGGCTTATTCAAGCATCAATCTGTGTGTCTCTCTCTCTCTTTCTGTCTTTGTGATGGACTGACGCCTAACTATTTATTTATACTGCTTACCATGTTTCAAGAGCCCATCGATATCCATTGACCAATCAACACCAATATTATACCCCTTCCGTCTCTTTCATTTTGTATATCACACTTCATTTATCTACTCTCGTACTTATAATATGGTCAATTCTACATACAAATCCTCATCTTGACAGATTTCAAGTGCAGCATCATAAACACATGTTATGTATACAACATGGTTGGAATATCTGTGCTATAAATTTGGAGGGCTATGCCTCAATAAGGTTTGTGACTAGTAGTAGTTGTACAGTGGGATGCCTTTGTTGTGTAGACTTGAATGAGTATTGTATTGCATTGAGCTGCCATGAGAGAGAGAGAGAGAGAGAGCACAAGGAGATTATCATATTATCAGTGCATCAGTCGTTTTAAACACTCATCCTCCTCAATTAAATGACCGTTCAATGAATATACACACACTCTCATTCTTCTTCTTTTTTTCTTTTACTCTCTCATAAAAATTATACATATGGCCACTATCTCTCATTCTCTCTTTCTCTGTTTAATTTTTATATTCATATTTTAGCCAACTTTTATTATAAAAAATGACCAAATCTTTTTGATTATTTTAAAAAAATCTCAATGTTGATTTAGCAGGAGACGACTCAAGTGTATAGAACAAGAGAATCAATATCCACTTGAGAAAAGTGCTTACAAAATTAGGTCACTTGAAAATTAAATATCTGCTTGAAGATGCATATGCGATGAAATAATTAATTGTCGAGTTTCTTTTGTTCATTCTCTTTCTCTCTCTCTCTCTCTCTGATATTAATATTAAACATTGTGGATGCAAGACTTTCAACAAATGAAAATTGTATTTAATTATTTAAATTATGAATATAATTTTAAGCAATTAGAAAATCAAAAAGCAAATTGACCAATTGTCCATGTCTCTTTATATAAAAAACTTTTTTTCCTTGTGTAATAAACTCTAATACTGCAAATTGAGTAAAAGGTTCCCCTGATTCCCTCCCAAAAATTACACTGTAATACTTACATATATTCTATATATATATATAGATTGCTCTATCGACCACAATAATGTATAAACATAACATTTTACGTGGCTCCTGTCATTTTCCCCACCGAGTGATGGATGATTCTAGATTCATTTATTTTATTTTCAAAAAAAAATACACCAATGGACATCACACTAACCTTTTTTGTTGTACACTCACAACTCACATTCACACTAGATTCTGTTATTTCAGTACACTTTAGTTTTTTGAAAAAAAACAATAGAAATTTAGATTCAAATAAAATAATTTAATAAATTGGACTATCCATTTGCCATTTGGAGAAAGAGAATACGTTTGTAAAGTAAAAGCGGCGTATTTGTATATTTGAAAGCGAGAAAGATCAATGAATAAAACTTTCACCCTCCCAAAAAATTTTATAGAGAGAATGATTATTAGAATCATGTCATCTCCTGTACTCTCGTACAGCTGACGCATTTTTCTCGTCAATGTCATTCTAACGATATTAATAATAATATTGAAAGAGTAAAATGCTCATTACAACAATAACCGAAAATCCTGTGGTTTGTCAAATCCCTTTTTTTCGAAAATACATTGAAACCCTTTTTTCTCTTTTGTTATTTCTACTCTTTAGTGGACACAGATAGTTTATTTGTATTGTGCATTGAGCTGTCTACAAAAAATGTACTTAATTTCATTTAATTCCCCTTGAAAGTACTCAATCTCGCCGAATTTATCACCACACAAAATAACAAGTTACTTGAATAAAAATTTGTACAATAAATATTGATCAATTTGAACTGTTGAAAATAAATAGTAAAATTAATTGTCATTAAATATTGTATAAATTTCTCCCCCTTCTTGCTCAAGATTCTAATCTCCATTCATTTTCAATAAACATTCAAGTTGAAGGGGAGGAGGAGGGGGAGAGGAGCTAAATGAATGTGCGTCTTGCTTACTTTCTCGTTTCAAGACGGAACCATCCAATTAGGCATGGTTTTAAATTATTAATTGCCTCTCTCTCTCATCTACACACTCTGTGTCGGCAAATTGTATACTCATTGAGTACTTGAACACATTTACTGATAATAATATAGCCGATTTTCCTCAAGAGCCACGCAGATTTATTCATTTTTATAGCCCTTACAGGATAATTCCCTCTGTGTGTATTACACTCACAAAAAAATTGTTTCCTCTCCGTTAATTTTAATTCACAGTTAACTTGTGTTCTACTAACCCAAAGTCATGGGAAATTGTCTACGTGTGTGTGTGAAGAGAAGTGAAAATAAATGCATTGGCAAAAGTCATGACTCTCCAGTGAAAGATAATGCAGAATTCCGTTTACATTACAATTAAACTATTTTTTATTGCAGGGGACAATCATTAAATTTAAAAGATAAAAGACAACATTTCCCATTAAAATGTATTTAAAGTAGAAAGAAAGTGCAAGAGTTTAAATAAAATAACAAGAAAATTATAAATAAAAATGGTTGACATTCTTCAAGGCAAGGGCAAGGTTAAAAGGTTTGTATGCCAGCCGAAGCCGGGTCTACCCATGTAAATTAAATGGTGTGTTGTATCATATTTTTGTTAAAAGTTTGACCAACAAGAAAACATGTGGACATGGTCCGTTCCTTTTTGTGACAAATTTTTTTTGAATTGGAATTGGAACACACATGGATTTTCTATATTCTGGTAGTCATGTGGGGGTGAATCTATTGTATTTTATGTATGTAAGTTTGTAATATGTAAAGATTGAACTTGAAATTTTCATCTTTCTAGAATAGAGGGGAGTAAAAGATGTTGAAAAAGTTCATCATATTTCTAACAATAAGTCTAGTCAAGGAGAGATATATTTTGTGGTACGAGTAATATAGCTGAAAAAGTTTTTGAGGAAAAAAGTACACACACAGTATTTTTGAAGGACTGCTGTGGTGAGATGAAGGGACAAGAGGAGGAGAAGAGAGAGAGAGAATGAACCTCAAAAATTATGACAGATTTGGTACCAAAGAAAAACAACTGAGCTGGACTGAAGCTATATATCTGTATATTAGAGACAGAACATAAAAGAAGAGAACTATAGAGCCCTTCAAGTATACAAATAAATGTATGATGTGAAGAGGGCAACGAATCATATTCTATAGTCTTCCATTTTTCCAACAACTGGCAACTTTTTCATGACTGGATAATCTTTAGAGAGAAAGAGAAAAAAATACATAACAAACATCAAGTGACCATCGGTCTTGTCAATTGTTCTCTATTTTCAATATCCCTCGGTCAACTCCTTCAGGTTCATGGTTAATATTAAATTGACATTGACATTGTCAAAAAATTTTCACCTTTCCATTTTTTTCTATACAATTATTATAACTGTACTATTTTTATGTATTTAGAATTACTACAAATAGTAAAAGCCCTTTTTTCAAAATTTTGAATCATTGAAAATAAAATAATTTGTCGGTCTCATTTCATCTCTATAATCAGGAATATGTGTTACACATGGATTTGAGAAATGATCTCGAGATTTGTCATAAGAAAAAAAAAGTTTTAGGAGACAAAGTGTAAGCTGTAGGTTTTTATGGTGGGTTGTTTGAAAATAATTTTGAAACTTTTTCTCTTTTTTTTGGTGGATATTGTGGAGAAAAACAGGAGAAGGTTTAGTCATAAACACCTCGTTATTTGGTTGTAAGTGACCAGGGATTGAGACAAAATAGAGAGAGTGGCTACCTCCACTCTGGAGAATATCCCAAGCAGGGATTATTGTCCTGGACAAGTTGGGGACTTACCCCCTACGTTGGTCATACAATTTTATTATGTATGTAATTTAAAAACAACTGGCTTTTCAAAATGTTGCAACTTGAAACCAGTAGAAAAACCATCCCTCTCTCTCTCATCCTCCTCCATAAACTTATGGGGGTTCATCTCTCTCGCATAAATATCCAAAGTGGTGAAGTAATGATATACACACACAAGTGCACCACGAAGAGAGAGAGAGAAAATTGTAAAATTATATTATAGCTTGGCATGTTTAATGCCAAAAAATTAAGTCTTATTTTTATCATATATAAAAAAACTGAGCATCCTCATCCCGCATCTGCATCTGCTCCTGACTACTCAGATCCGAGTATGTTGACTCGTGTGACTTGTGAGTAAAAAAGGGGAAGAGATTGAAAAAAAAGAAGAATTTTTCAATGCTTTTGTAATTTGTAAATTAAATGGTTTGTGGGAATGAAGGAATGAAAAGCAATCTGAGCTGTGGCAATTAGTTTGACAAAGCTTCTCTCTCTCTCTCTCTCTCTCTCTTGTCACACAAAAATATTACAAGTGAAAACTCGAGTCAGTTTGACATTTAGAAAAACTCATTAATTTTCCCTTTTGTCACCCTCTAATTGATATTAATGTCCAAATACTCACACACTGTACAAATCTATTGTCGTTTTTAACCATTCTAATTTTATTTTAAATGCTCACAATTATCTAGTTTTTGTAACTATAGTTTATTGTCAAAATATATTATTCAATTCTTGTCATTCCAAATTGGCCGACAATTAAATAACATATTTTTTACAAACATAGAAATGATGTTAATTGTTACATAAACTACAGTAAACATAATAGGCAGAATTGAGACTATTTTTTTCATAAAAAACCAATAAAATAAAGAAATATTATAAAAAAATATAATATTAATAATTTCATGGTAATAGAAGATGGATGGGTAAGTAAAAAAAATATATTTATATTGTTAAGAAAGACAATACATATAAATTTATATCCTCATCGTTGAATCTAATTGAAATGTACGCGGTCTCTATCAGTTTATGACAGGTTATCAAATGATTGGATGAATCAGCATATTCTCACAAAATGTTTTTTTTTACCTGTACAAATCGTCCAAGTCTCTGTTCTGTCATCCTCAGAAGATTAAAAACATATTAGAATAATGCTGAGACTGACTTGAGTCCATGTATTTTTATATTTTAATCTCATCCCCTATTTATGCACATTATACACGCACAACTAAAGAATCTTCTCCCTTTTTTTCTCTCTCTCTCAATTCCTTTTACAAACCTACGCAAAATGTTCTTGTTGAGACAATTCAAAAATTCTAAGAACAAGATTAGGAGAGTGTACAAGTTTAAAATTAACTGGGGATGCACATAAAAAAAATCTTTATTTCTTTTCTTTTCAAAACTCAAACTCACATCCAATCAATATTGTACTTATGACTAATGACACAAACCAAATTGTACGCCTAAGTGTCCATCCTTATTTTTAATATTGTATAATTTACAATATTGGCAAGTCTACATTTATAAATATTTAAACTAAAAAATTGACAAAGATTTGTCTTCTCTCTCTCTCTATAGATTAAGGGGTTACATGGTTATTTTTTAAAAATAAACAATAGCACTTTATTTTGCAAAAAGATACGCATGAATAAACTTACATACACATATAAATATATTAACCCCAAAAAATACTATAGGAGACGTACAAGTATAATCTATAAGGAGTAAAATAGAATAGGATTTTTTTTTCTTTTAAAAATGAAAATTGTACGAGTTGCTCCATTTGGATGATTCAAGTAAAAATCCTTCTTTTTTCAGTTTGTTGTGTATATGTAAAAAAACGGAGGACTATAGAGATAGAGGAAAAAAAGAGTTGAGATTATTTGGTTGGAAAGGATCCAAGAATTGAATCGTCAAATATAATTTATTGTTGACAAACATCTCATTAATATCGTGAAGAAGACGGTTTTATGCTTTAGCAGCTGTGAGAGTAAAATCCATCAAAGGGCTTCAGTCCATGAAGATGGTGGATAGAATAAGAGAGAGAGAGAAAATAGAGAAAAACATAAGGGAGAGAGTCATCACAGTTCCATCAAGTCAGCTATTATTCCCTCCTTGTGAGAACAGACCTACTGCCTACTTATTCAACATGAGTGTAACTTCCAATTACCTATTGACTACTGTTTTCTACCCCCCCCCCCCCTATATATATGTATAGTTTGTAACAAACTCATTACTAGTATTACCATATCCTTTTATGATTCATTAAAAAATTCCAATGCATATTCATACTTTATGTTTATGCTAACTGAAAATAAAAAAACATTTCGACTCTATGGGCTAGAAGCTCTCGGGAGCTGTACTTCAATAATAATAAAAATACTTTATGTTTATGTAGAAACAGAGGGAATATTTCCTTTTCCTTCATCATCCCAGTTATCATCAATACATAGCTCATATTATGTTATGTAGATGAGAGAACTTTTCCCTATAATTCTTTCCTTGTCTTCCTTCATCCAACAACAAGGTGTACCCCCCATTTATTACCTTTACATTCATTCTTCTTTTGTACAACTGACCCATTCACAGTCTTTCAACACAAAATCCCCAATTAGGACTAAAGTAATAATAAATTGATAAAATTTATATTTTTAGTTGCAAAGGGTGAGCGTGAGACAATGTGATGGACACATATTTTTTTATCCAAAAAATTTGAATCGTACATATTCAATCATTAAAATGAACGTTCTTGCACGAACATGTCCTCTTTTTCCACCTCCCACTACGTGGAAAGACAAAGATCAAAATATTTCATTAGACTAGGTGTACCATCAAATTTTGCTATATTTTTTTTGTTATTTGTCAATGGGTCAAAACCATGGACAAAATTATTATGTAATACTCGTATTAAGTATTCATAGTTAAAGTTAAATAAAAGACTTGGATTGTATGTAACAACAGGAGCAATTATAATTAGTGATGGTGTTGGTAGAATGGAAATAAACAGAAGGAAAGTTAATTTTTCAGTCAAGGATAATAATTTAGCATGCGTTGAGATCAATCTATTAAAATAGAATTTTAATACTATTTATCTGTGCATATTTTTTTCTCAAGGTGTGAGATAAGAAAATGAGGGGAAAGCACGAAAAATAGAACGGTAAACAATTTAGAAGCAAACCTTATTCAGCCATTTCTATATACGGTCTCTCCCTATGGTTTTCATTTAACATGTACATCATTTTTTTAGATAGATTCAACCAATATAAAATTTATAAGAATAAATTGTACACAAAATCGTGTGTATGCGTGTCCATATAATGTCTAAGTAAATTTCTGGTGTGTGTCTATGTGTTGGGAGAGTGAGTCGGTTGAACAAAGCCGTAAGAATAGAAGAGCGAAAAAAATAGAATGAGATTGAAGGATCGATTGAATATCATTAAGTGAAATCACTAGGTGGCTAGCTAAGGGGTCATTTACTCGACACTATTGACCTCTACAAAAGAAAAACAAGTGGGGTCATTTAATTCTATTTCTATTTCTAGCCTCACTCTGCCATATAACCCTTCCATAGATATAGATTCATCTTTGTACATGGCTATAGCTTAATAGCCAAAAGAGAGGGTGAGATGGAGAATGAGAACCAGCAAGACATTTTATGTGCAGACCAAAAGGGAATGGCGATGAGACAAGGAGGACAACAACAACGACGACAACGACCAGCAATAACAAAAACGTAAGCTAGAAAGACCAACAAGATGACGAAGAAAAGGACGATAGAGATAGGAAAACGGTGAGAAGACGAAAGACAGTATACAAATATAGAGACAGAGAAGAGGAAAAGCTAAATGCCTAACTTCCCTGGGTGGAGTCTCGTTCACAAGAGAACAATATGCTTACTCCCTTTAATACAATGTAACGTATTTCTATGCAAATATATCAAACCTCTCCAACTATACTCATCCTCTCCCTCTCTCCCTCTCTGTGAATGAGTTGATTTCTGTATACACAAGACAAAGAGTACAATTCTCTCATAGCTATACATACAAGATCATGGAGTATACAAATATATCCACTATCCTTCCACAGAGACAATAATGTGCAAGCAGGCTCTGATCCAAACTTAAATTTATCAATTTCCATTCCCAACCGTGTCGAGTACAAGAGAGGGAGAAACGGACTGAAGACCGTCTGGTGAGAAAACTCTGCTCTATTGTCCATTTTGAGTAGACGTGTCTCTTTATAACGTGAAGAGCGGATGCCTTCCATTGCCATTAACTAAAAAAATATGTTCTGCACACACACAATTGAACCTTCAGTAAGATTCCTGCCACAAAATTTTCACACACATATTATTTGTATAGACAGGTTTTTTTTAGCTTAATTTGTGGCCATTAGTTGGATTTAAAATTGTTTTTCATCTTTTCTTCTTTTTTATCAAAATACATGTATAATGATTTCTAGCACCTTTAATATAGTTGAGATGTCAATAGTTTAATCTTTAAAGAATAAATTAGTATTGTAAAGTCATTAAGATATAATAGGTAAAAGATCATGTTAAGTAAAACTAGTAAAGTCAACTTACATAACATTAAAGGCACACGTACATTTTACACAAGTTGATGATGATGAGAGTGTAAATTATTTATTGCATTTTAAACCCTCAATAAACGTGAGCTCATTAAGTAGGATTTAATTTACTTTTTTTTCCCGAAGGTTAGTCAACTGCTACCATTTTTCAATACATTCATGCTTATTGCTTACACCCCCCCCCCCCCCCAAAAAAAAGTTTATTTGCATAAACACACAAGCACGACACACACACACACACAAGGAAATACGTTTTTTTAATGTGTTCCATATGAGAAGAAACAGAAGCTCATATTAATAAACTTTCACGCTTCTTTTCATACGTCATTACTTATTCCTCTTACACTATTCACACTGACTTGAGTGGACTCACATGGAGATTTATTTTTATTTAGTCAATCTTTCTAATAAATTTTTACCTCCATTTTCTCTTTTGTTACCTAATACCGAATTTACCCTATTTTTTCATGTAATTTTAACCATGTTTATTTTAAAAATAAAATAATAAGATAGAACCTAGCACCTCATTTACTCCTATCCTATTTTGAGTCCCATTTTTTACCGCAAGTCTT
Source organism: Arrhopalites spinosus (assembly GCA_034700945.1). Classification (NCBI taxonomy): domain Eukaryota; kingdom Metazoa; phylum Arthropoda; class Collembola; order Symphypleona; family Arrhopalitidae; genus Arrhopalites; species Arrhopalites spinosus. The sequence goes on from JAQIVZ010000307.1 coordinate 46,799, forward strand.
TTTTTGCAATAGTTTCTTTTTTTAAAGAAAAAAATATTGAAAAAGCTCAACTTCTCAAGTTACCATCCAATTTACCCGAATGCAATAAAAATAGTCAATTTCTGTTGTGTGTATGTGTGTGAGTACAAGAACAAAAAGGATGAGTCAGCCAAATGGCCAAGTGGCAAAAATTTAGACAGGTACAAAGATTAGGGTTGATGGGAGGGAAGGATGGGGGATGTTGGAAAAAGAGAGACCTGGTCGCACAATCAGTCCTAATCGTAGAGAGAGAGAGAGAACCTCTGCAAATCGTAAATGACTTTTCCCGTTATAATGGAGAATCTCAGGTAGGGGTAAGGCATACTCGCCCTTCACAAATAAATATAGATCTTATATAACTTGATAGATTATAACGTCCACTACATATTTATTATACATGATCAAGGGATATGCAAAGAGGATGTGTGTGATGTGCTCTCTCAAATGATAAACCTGACTACAACCCTTTTTTTGTGTACAATACAACTACAACTACATAATAAGTAGTATACAACTTGACTATATTTTATATTTAGCTAGATGGACTTGATCATTAGTAAAATGTCATAGTTAAAATGCTCCTTCTCTCTATCTCTCTTGGGTGAGATTATCTTTAGAGAACTGACTGACATGTACATGCAGAGTTGTGTTTCTCTCTCTCTCTCTCTCTTTATATTTATACACTACAAGTAAAACTGTGGTACTTTGACACCTTCCAACTCTACATAATGATAATAACAATGCTTTTTTTGACTAGTATTGCCCAATGACTTTCCTTTTGACATGGGCGACTCTCTCAGTCAAAAGACATTTCCGTCTTCAAATTGCACTTTTTTTCCCTCTTGTCCCTTCCTTTAAAAGAAACAAGTCAAGACGTGGTACATAAAATGTAATAGAATAGAACAAGAGAGAGAGAATGACTTGTGTGCTCCTTGATTCAATTTTTACCTTTTGCCATTTGAGTCGTAATAATAGTTTGCCCATTGCTGTAATAATCAACTCTTGCATGACACCATACACCCGACTTTAACTATTTTTTTTTCTTCTATTCTCCATCTAATTTTCTATTGTCACAAGAGTTGACATGTGTTGAACCATTGTGGTTGTATAGAGGTACATGACATGTACATATTTTTATTTTATTTTTTAAGCCTTCATCTTCCCCCCTCTTCCTCCATTTATTTGTATTTGACGTGGTAATAATAAATATTGTTTGCCATATGAGCTAATAATTTTTAAATACAACTATTTCTATTTTTATGTAAGGTAAAATTCTCGTAATATTTAATATTACAATAATATTTTACTTAATGGAATTTACAGACAAAAGAAATTATTTGACACGCGCAATAATTCCACCACGTCCACCGTTTCTCTTTCTCTTCTTGTGGTGAATTTAGTACAAATAAAAATATAGAAAATGGAGTTACAAGAAACCAATAATTTATTTAAGAAATAATATTGCAGTGAATTTATTATTATTTAAATAATATTTCCCTCTGTCTTTCGTCTCTTCTCTCAAGTAGAGAGTCATAGGGTTGAATGAGAATAGGAGTAATATGAGTTAATACGGCTATAATTTGATACTTGGCTAGGCAAAGAGAGAGAGAAATAGTGTGGCATATGTTGGTGTGTGACTTTTTGGACGCTGATGAAATGACAAGCTATGGTTGGCTGAAAGGTGGCACTTTCCAAAGTCTTAGTGTATAATAGTATGCTACATTTTTTACAACATTTTCTTGTAATGGAGTACATGTGCGATGTAAACTTTACGGGGAGAAGAAGAAGAAAAAAAAAACTTTGGGGCTTTAACTGGAGTTGAGAGTTGGAGAGAGACAGGAGGGAAAAAAAGTGTACGGGTAGTACAGTAGACGAAGTATGAGAAGGAGAAGATTCTGCCCGCTCCTGATCCGAATGAGAGGAAATGAGTAATACGAATGTAAATGCATTTGGAAAAAATTGTGTGACTTTTAGTTGGAGAAGAGAAGGAAAAAGTCGTTCTTGTTTCTCTCTCTCTCTCCTCTCCGAATGTCTATTATGGGAGGAAAATGTTCAATCTACATATGCATGTGTGTGGCAGTGGTAAGGTAATACGTGTGTCTGTCTCTCTGTCCCTCTGACCAAATTTGTGTATCTTCCTCCTACCCTCACTCTGGCCCCTCACACAGATCGGTTTTTTGCCCAGTGTATTTTTAGCCTACTGTAATATCCCATCCTTTTGATGGATACTGTCTTGCATACTCTCTCTCTCCTACATTATCTCTTTCCTATCCTCACACGTGTTGGTCTTATAATCCTAGTCTCTCTCTCTATGTAATATATCTTGATACATACATAAATGTATTAAAAGTATGCATATACTTGTTGTACCTCAAAGTTCAAGTGACGGTGAGAAAAGTTGTAGCTAACGAACTAAATAAGTTTCGTCCACTTTTTAAGAAGAGAGAGAGAGAGAGTCAGGCAGAAAGAAGAAGACCAAGCAGAAGATGAAGTAGAAGGGGGGAGTTTTTTTTGTGGAGCATAAAACATTGTGAATATATATATATATATATATATATATATATAAGTACGATGTACATATATATAAGGTTCTGTGCATGCCTTCAAAAATACATGTTGAAGATGTACTATGAATTTATCTGTAGATTTGCCTATTTATGCATTTAACACATGACTATGCACTAAGGTAGTTGTGTCTATACGTAAAAAAAATATGTACATGATACATGACATGCATGTGTGTGTGTGTCTGGACGAGAAAAACTTTTCGGAGGAGAGAAGAGCAAGTCAAGGGAAAAAATCGGGGAGCTCTTGGATCTCAGCCTAGTATCTAGTATCAACACGTGCTGCAGTGGAGAGAGAGGATATTTGGCCAATTCGAACTTAACTCTTTTTTTCTTACTTGTTAGTACTTTCTCACTATTTTTTTCTTCTTCTTTTCTTTAGCTTTAGTCCTTTACAGTTTTTAGTCCCCTTATTATTTTCTGTACCCTTCGTCAAAAGTACCCTCACTTTTTTAACCCTCATCAATATCTTCATTTTCTACTCCAAAATATTTTTTAGAAAAAGAAAATGACTCCCTGAACTGGGTACAGATAATTTTTTTTGTTTTTGCTAGTGTCTTTGTATGTTTCCCATATAATATTCGACCTAATCAACTGCAAAAGTTCCACACCCACACACATATGTAGAACTAAACCACGTTGCTAAAGTTCCACGTCACCTCGGACTTTTCGGATTTGGACCAAGCCAAAATACCAAGTCTATACTGTCTATGTACTACTACCCACTCTTCCTTCTTCCCCTATCTCTTATTTTCTCGGGCTTTTAATGTCGTTGCCAACTTTTTTTTTCTCTTGCTGTCTACCTTCAACGGTCATTTCATCTTGTGTACAATTTACTCTCTTGGCATGGATTATTTATCATCATCTTCTCCCTTCTTGTACTTGTACGAAGCATACCAAAGACTGTCTGTCTGTATGAGACAACCTCATTCTTTTCCTCAAATTCGACAACAAATATTATGCACCATGAGAAACGTACCAAAATAAAAGTTTTCTACATGTATCATCATGTAAAATAGCTCTTTTTTCTTTACGTATAAATGCTAAAGTTTCTTATGTACTTTTTTTTATCTTTTGAAATATGGCATGGAGTCTAACTGGCAAGAGAGAGAGAGAGAAGAGGACAAAAAATTGGCAAATGTAATACAAACAAGGCTAGTCTTTCCAAACCTTATTTTTTTCTTCTTGTTATATGACTTTATTCTCATATTTAAATATAATGACAAATCTCACTCCACCGTCCTTTCATCCATTTAAATAATACAAAAATCTCAGAATTCTTATGCGGCAAAATAATATTGTTCCTTCCTTTCATCTGTATCTGTACAAACTAAAAAAATGATGAATGATAAGGAACGGTCTCCTGTCAAAATTTGAAATCTCTGTCCTCCCCATTCTTTAGTCACTTTTTTCCAGTTACAATTATTGACATTTTTAGTCTAAAGACTTAATTAAACATAAGCATAATTGTATTTGACTATAATTTATTATTTTAACTTTATATCTAAACTAATTTTCCTATAAAATACATATATACGTTATTAATATTATGCATCGTATCATATTACAAAAATGAGTATACCGATACGAGAACAAGTTACGCAGAAAGAGATAGCAAATTGTAATTAATAAATGTATCGTTATACTTTATAGAGAGATGAACATGAGAGATAATGACAAGGATTCCTTGCTAAATGGCTCCTCATTATTGTTTGCCATGGTACTCATGTACTATTTCAACAGATTTATCTTGATCTCTCTCCACTGTTGGACAGGACAGGACAGAAGGACAGCTATCTTGTGTTGGATGGACGACAACGAGTCACGGTCAAACTATTATCAGTTTTATATTACAAAATATTATAAAGCTTATTTTTTATCCTGACTAAATACTACATGCACACTATCCTTTTGATCCACTTGTACGGGTAATTGTAATGATCACAATTAAACGATATAATTGTACAACAATAGAGAGTTTTTTTGTGTATATAAATAATTGAGTTGCAGTTTATACCCCCATTTAAATATTTGCCTTGGATGGACTTCTGGACAATAATAATGAAGAGACTGACAGTATTATTTTTCATTTCCTTCTATTAGCATGAATTTCTCTCTCTCTCTCTCTCTGTCTTCCGTCCCGTCCGTCCGTCCATCCGTCGGTGTGACACAGAGAAATAGCAATGGCACGACTTTAATTTGTGTCGTGACTTGCCCTTTAGGGAATAGGCGTTGCCTCAAATCATCATCATTACACACACATACACTCTCTACATACATTGACAGTATGTATCTTCTATAAAAAGAGAGAGAGGCTATCTCTACAGATATCCATATGTACGTAGGGATGGACTGGCAAGTTTGACGATGAGGCAAAAAAAACCTTCACTTGCCCATCCGTGTCCACCTTGTTCAATAAGTATATATTTGTCTTTGGTCTCAATATAGGAGAGGATAATAATAATAAAGAGTTGGAGAAAAAAAATGAGGTTCACTTTTTTTATATTTTATTTTGAAACAACAAAAAAGAGTCAAGAGACACACGGCAAAGAGTGCTTCATAATATTAAAAAAGTATACAAAACTATGCGTCTTGTTCTCATAAGTCAACAAGATATGTGTACTATGTGTACTAAAATAGAGAGAGAGAGACAAACAGAAATGTCCTGTAATGTCATCATCATTCAAATTTTTGCCATCCCTAACTCGGACAAGCCACAACCAACTCCAAACCACAGATTAGCATGTTTACATATAGGCTTAATGGACAGAAAAATAAAATGGACCCTATTAACCACATCAACTCGTCAATTTGTTCTCTCTCTCTCTCATCCTTGTTCATATCTGTATGTTATATAATAATAATATGTGTTTGCCTTTTTGTTTATAATGTTGTAGACAGCCACGTGACACATCCTGCTTCCTATATATATTAACCTCCCCAATTTTTGTATATTTTTTGTGTAGGTGTGTTCCCCCTTTGTTTTACTATTTCTCTCTCTCTAAATGAATAAAAAGGAAACTCGTGTGACTTTAAAACATTTCAATTTCCATTTTTCTGACCACTAAAAAATGGCTATTCGTGTACAACTGTCTAGTATTTATAAAAAATGATATATTTTTTTATAAAAATTGTTTTGTAACATGGAGTTGACTATATGGAGGGATAGAGGATTTGAATGGAGCTGGAAAAAAAGTTCACAAGAAATCAACAGTCTTAGAAAATCCTTTTTCTCGACACGGTCTAAACTTTGCATTAGTTTTGGGGAGCTGAAGTTTGAAAAGCTGGGAATGTTGCGCGAAATGAGACTGAATTAGAATGAGTAAAAGAAAGATTCCATGAGAGAGACGAAGGCAGAGGATCATCAGATGAGAGAGAGAGAGAGAGAAGCAAAAGGAAGGAAAAGCTAGGATCAAGAATAGTCCATCAGAGAAGGAGTGAGACTGGCAGGCCGTGGCGTATATTTGGAATAGCCAGGGCTTCTTAGGAATAAATGACTCTTTTCTATCTCATCTTCCACTCTCTCTCCATATATATATTGTGTATATATAACCTTAGTGATTCAGACAAGACATGGAATTCATATATAGAACTGATTTCTCTGTATCTTGGTGTCTCTCACAATACAAAATGCTTGTCGACATGGCAGTGGTATAGGGGGGATTTGAATATATTTTGTACATGGCAAAAAGGTATATAACATTGAGTCACTCTTTTCTCGTATGCAAGTGTTCCATGGAAATGCTTTCATGTTTATGTCCGGGTGCAGAACAAGTTTAAATCTAAGTTCCTTACATAGAGAGAAAAACCCGATTCATGGAGTCAAGACGCTCGTGTCGTAAGAGTTTTTTTTTTTCTCTCTCTCTCTCTCTCTCTTCACGCTCTACGTACTCTCAAGTGGATATAGACTGTGGTGGTGGAGAATGGATGCCCGGACATTGGCTAAATTTAGCCGGTGTAAATGTAAAACCTGAAATAGTAAATGAATATCCTGCACTAGGAAGCCATTAAATGGAAGGAGTTAAAAGCCAAGAAAGTCAGGAAGCGCAAAAACCCAACCGTGGTAGCAACTCAACTCATCTCTCCCTCTCTCTCTCTTCATCCCTCAACTTATTTTTTTTATGGTCGAGATATATCAGCTGTAATAAATTATATTCAACCATTATGTGGAGATTTTGTCTATTACCAACCGTCTTTTATTTTTATTTTAATAATAATTGAAAATTCTTTAAATTGTCAGTTAAATTCTATTAAATGTATAAAGTCAACTATGAAAATTTTAAATAGTTTTTTTTCCAAAAAATCAATGCCTATAATACTACATATTTTTAAATACAAAAATTTAATTAGAGGTTTAAAAAAGGGATAATAAAAATAACTGAAAATATAAGAAAATAATTTATGTTGGAAACCAACCTTCTGGCATACAAGATACAAGTGTAACTAAATACAGAGGCAAAAGAGACAGGCAGTAGGTGATAGATTCCGTCTGGTTTAGTATGAAGAGGGGAGAGAGAGAAAGAGAGAAGAAAAAAAAGTCCTGACCAGAATCTGTGTATATCATCATATAAACATATTTTTCTATAGATTCTTGAGTGAGCCAACCAACAGAATAGTCAAAGTCCATGAACTACGAACCGTTCATTTTTTTTCTCTCTTTTTTTCCATGAGCTCAGATTAAATTTCGGGTTTCTTTTTGGGATGTTTCTTTTTTTTGAGAGAGAGTTTGGGAGCCTTTAAAAAATGACCACATCGTAATCTCTCGGCTGTATCTTGAAAGACCTGCCTGTAGGATAGGACAGTCGTTTTTTCTCTCTCTTGAAGAGTCTGACTGAGTCAGCAGCAATGTGCAGCAAATAACAACAGTCAGTGAGCACAAGATGCCGGAGGTAAAAAAAAGAAGAAGAAGACGAGAGACGTAAAGGACACACATTATAGATTATGAAAAATCCTCCATGTTATTAGGGAAAAGAGATACATCTATACTGAATTCATTGCTCAAGGTATGAAGAGAGAGAGGGAAGACGACAACAAAAAAAACCCATCGCTTCCTTAACTGAACCTTTCCCAACTTTAATTTAACAGCCACAACAACCAAAAGATTAAGGTGGATCAGGTAAGAGAGAGAGAGAGAGAGGAACGGGATAGAATGAACTTTTTTTCCCTCTATTATACGTGAGTAGTATGGCTGGAGGGAGACCTAGGTGGACTTGAATTTTTTATGACCCTTGGAAGGACCAAGGCTATTCACGTAAATTCAAGCATACACACATGGCACATATGAGCCCCCACATAATATTACCTAACAATGGTCATACCATGGTAATATTGAAAAAAAGGATTAAAGTGGTGGATGAATGTGCATGGACAAGGGCCCTTTTCCCTCGTCCATGTCTATTTCTATCTATACCCTTTATCTCTCTCTTCTCTGTCTGAAAAAATCTCTCACTCAATAAACTGACGGCCATGGAATTTTAAATTTTCTATTTCGTATTTCGTTCCACCACTATTTAACATTGTTATTGTCATTTCCTGTCCCTCTCTGTTTTTTTATACTTGTAGAAATATTTATACACCTTTTAACATTTCCCCCAATTTTTTCATCTCCCTCTCTCTCTTTCTCTATTTTCTGCATTTCTCCACAAAAATCATAAATGGGTAATACGAACCCTTGAGATTGTACACATTGGCATGAAATACAGAAAAAAAGAGTAAACTTTACCATCGTCAATAGTATCAAATCAAAAATACCATTATTTGTACACATTACCCATTGAAATATGACACGGTGGATTTTTTTTTGACAAATAAAAAAAGAGAATATTTTCAATAATAAAGAAATCTTAAAAAAAATTCAATTTTTTTTGTAAACTTGGGCTCTCAAGATTTTATTCCCCTTTTTTTATAAATAATATCTGTACAGAATCCTCTAAACTGTTATTTTAACTGATAGTTGTAAATTATACACAAAATCATCGTACCAATTTCTCTCTATAGTTTAAAAAAGATTTTAATTCTACATTCTACATATAACTGATCAAAAATAGAAGATGAGAGCCACTGGTTCCTTAATCCTTGGACAAGAATAAAAAAAGTACCCACACTTTTGTGTAATGCTCGCTTCCAATAATTTTCCATGAGGGAATAACCCTTCCCGTTTTCAAAAAAAAAATCCAAGTTCAAGTTTCCATATGTTCTCAATCTATCTGGCTCTTACTGTGTTACGCCTGAAGCCAGACTCTCTGGTTTTTTTGTAAAAATATTTCAACAAAAACGTATGGCAGATATCATCCTACATAATACATAGTCACAGACTAACTTATTATCCTTTTTTTAGCCCCCACCAAACCAACTTTTACAAGTACAGTCATGTGTGGAGGTTATTATTGGGAAAGTATCTGTAAAAGGAATGAACTCTGCAATAATAAAAAGAATCCTAAGCAAATCACAAGATCAGTCGGAAACTCATCAAGAGAGAGAGGAGAATTATAACAAAGGGCTCCCTCACAGAAAAATGGATGGTCAGTCCCAAGACTTTGAACTGGTAACCCTTTTTTTAGATTCTCCTTATGGCTCATGGCAATCGTAGTTTGAAAGTAGGAGGTAAGTAGAGAGAGAGATATGTATTAGGTAACACAAATGATGGGTTTTTTTTCTTCTCATATTAAATGCCAGTCCATACTTTGCATGTAAACATTTTTTTTAGATAGAGACCATCATCCTACATATTAGGGATAAAAGACTACATAGACTAAGAAGAAGAAGAAAAAGATTGTAAGACGTCTTTGTAGTTTTGTAAGTAATCTTGTGGGAGCACCGAGAGTGAGTACCCACCACTGCTTCAATCACACTTTCAACTCACCAGGTTCCTTCTCTTTTTTTGTATATATATATATATATATATACATATATATCATATTTTTAGTGCTCCTATCTTGTCACTAAAAGTACATGTAATATATGTACAGGCTACTTTAAGTAAAGCCACAGAGATTCAGCTCAAGGGTGTCTACTTTGTTTATATGCATATATTGTATTTCAAGTCTAAATCCAACCACCTCCTTCATGGTTACGAGTACTTGATATACATTAATATATGTATACATATCAATGTAAAGAGAGACAACGTGTGCGGCTCTTGGCTACTCATTGCATTCAATTATTCATTCATTCACTCACTCCCTCAGTTTTTTAACGCACTTCTTCCCTTTTTTCTCTCTCTCTCTCCCTTTCTCTGCATGCAAGCATCATGCCCCTCCAGTGTCTGTTTGTACTTTATATTAAACTAAAAATATTTTCTATTTCATTTATTCTAAAGTCATCATCTCACTATCCTCATTCAAACCTCTATTTTATTTACCCTAAAACTCCAAATAAGCGCCTAGGCGCTTAATTGTCAAATTCAGGCGGCGGGTAGGCGCTTATTAGAATTTTTCTTATGTTTAACAATGTAATACATAGGCGCTTATTGGAGGTAGGCGGTTATTGGAGCATAGGCGCTTATTTGGAGTTTTAGGATATAGACAAATAAAATCTCAATTAATTCGATAAATTGCCAAAAATAAAAATAATTAACATAAACTAATATTAATCAAAAAAGAGGAAATTGAGATAAATTTAAATTTGTGTAATCTGAGCTGTTTTTTTAAATTTATGTTCGTTGTGTACTGTGTACATAATTTTATCTTGTGGAGAATCAAAGAGAAAAAAGTAAATGCGGATCACAGAAGCTACCTTACATGTTTTTTCTCTCTCTCTCTCTTTATTATAATGACTCACTTATCAAATTTTTAAAATGGGAAAAAGTGTATAATAAAAAAAAAGAAGAAGAGTTGAACCCGTTAGCTACTGTATTTATTTTTTTTAGTAGTCTCCCTTTTTATTTGTAATCTGTACATAATTTTAACTGCTGCTGTCGGATAATTCGATCAGGATTAACGGTACAAAATCTCAAAAGAAGGAAATGAAAAAAAAAATTTGAAGCGACAGCTGTAGTGTGAAGACTTTTCTTTTTCTTGAATTTACAAAATGTATACATTAATTTCTTAGTAATTGATTGAATACTATTAAAATTGTGTGGAGTGATATGACGTCCTATAAGTTTAGTGTCTGATTTGTTATATTTGTATTATAAAATTAAGGTAAAGTGCTCAACCCTTTTTTTCCTTACACAACAATTATGTTAATTCAAAGGGAAAATAACCCAAGGAAATATCTGTACAATTTAGTACAGTCTAACCATTACACAACAATATTTATCAGTCTTCCCTTCCACATTATCTGTATACAGGTATAAAGACGTTTTTAAGGGATTAAACTATTGAAAATGCATTAACCTCTTCCGCTGCTAATGGTCTATCTCTATCTCTATAGAGAGAGAGACCCACCTAATGCCTAATGATAGAAATGATGATTGTTATGATTATCTAAAAATTCATGCCTTCTTGCATATCATTATACATGTCATATCTATGGTGTGGGTGTAAAAAGAGATACAAAGGTGAAAAAAGTAATGCTCTCTCTTATTTATACACTTTTACTAACTACATATTACAATATATAACTTTATCATAAGAAACTTCTTCAAGAGGAACACACACACCAATGATTTTTTTTTCTTTTCTTGAAGCAGCACGTCTAGCGTCCAATTGTGAATGCAAGACGGTCGTATGAAAATGACGTTCGTCATTACATCTTGCTAGATTCTGTAGCGGCATTTTCATCGGCTGTTTGTTGAACTCGACAGAGAGAGAGAGAGAGGAGGAAGCAAAACGGAGGAATGAAACTCATCTGATTTGTAGTCAGTGGTTGTCCATCACTTCCAGGCGGGCGAGAGCGAGAAATGCATGGAAATGAAAATATGAGACTATACATATATAGTCTTTTTTATCATATGCTACTTTTTTGTCTATATAAAATATCATAAGCCATACCTGGGCTAACTTTTATCTTTTCCTTATAGCTTTATACACACACGAGAGAGAAAGAGAGAGAGAACTATTTAGCATTTGTTCCATGTATTTTTCCTACTACCATCATCATCATCATTAGGATATTTTGAAGGTTAGATGGGTCATTTTTGGGTCCATTCATTAGCATTGTTATCAGTAAGCGAGAAGGATTGGAGTTAGTTCAAGTTATTTTTTATTACTTCATATCCGGTCCCCTCTCTCTCTCTGTTCATCTCGAAAAAGAAGAATCACACCGTTAGAATTTTCCCACTACACATTACATCTCCATCATTTGTGCTCATGTGTGTGTGTGTATTTCCTCTTGTAAGACAATAATACTTTAATAACTACTCACCTAGCATATAGTCACACTCACACTTATTCCTCATGCTCTCTGCATCGAATTATCTTTTATCCTCATGTACCATATATAGTTAAGGTAAGCTCTTTGAAAGCATAAAAATCATTAAAATAATTTCTTTCTATATAAACATGACTAGCCATTAAGCTTATTACGTATGCTTGAAGCAACCTCCCAAGATTTTTTAACTTTGGTAATTCCTATATTAAAATATGACATGGCCACTACTCGTACTCCTGCTACTTTAGACTATTTAAGAGGATCGAGCATCTTTTTCAAGAGTCATCTTCCTTTTCTTTTTCTTAAGAGAGATCATTATTTGTAATCAATACTAAAGAGAACATGACATAAGGTATTAAGACATGAGGCTAGTCAATTTAAATGAATAAAAGAATAGGTGAACGGGACTAGGGGAAGAGACAAGATGAGCACATGTTTCATATCTTGTATTACAATCTTTCTATCATGTTGATTACCCATTATCTTTTCCTCTATTTTGGTTTGGGAATGTGCTTTGAGTCTAATTTTAAATAAACAATTTTATACTCATGCAATCATTTAATTTTTAAATTAAATTAAAATTTTTATTTCTCCATCATTTTTGCTATAAATCTTTTAATAATTATTAAAAGATTTATGGAGAAAAGTTTTCAAGCTCAAGTTCACAGCCTTCAGTTGTGACAAAGGAAAAAAAGGTAAGTAAAGAGATGGACGATTTGAATTCATAAATTGTACATGTGCATGTACACACACATCAAAGAAAAAAGCCTCTCTATTTTTCGACCCTTGGTTAAAGTCGCGAGAGGAAAAATCTTTGGGAATATTATTTTGAAAAGAAAATCTATCCGTTTGTGTGTGTAGGCGTAGCACCTTTGCACAAATACATGATGATAACCCAAGAGAGAGTTATGAACATAAAAATATGAAATTTTTAGGAACAACAGAAGAGTCAGTTGGTTCATGTCCTCTTTCGTCCACCACACACACAAAAACCCCCTTATTAGATGTAATCATGTACCTACAGAGTACAGTACAACCAACATGGACATGGACACTCAAAGTCATACAACACAGATGCATATACCCACCACACAGTCGTTCACACACACACAAAAAAATGAGACAAGACAGCAAAAGACGGGTAGAGATTTTTTTTTCATGAGAGAGACGATCAAGGCAACTGAAAAACTCAAGTAGACGAAGAGAGAGAGAGAGAAGAAATGTTTTAAAGAAATATGTTATAATATATTTTAAACCAAGAAAATATTTCTTATATCCATTTTGGATTTGTTATATTTGTAAACTGAGACTCAAACTGCATTATTATCAACATATATATATTTTTTCTATGTTAAAAGTTATAAGTATGGGAAGAGGACGCGGTTTTTCTGTTGAACTTTACTGTGGCTTTGGCTCTCTGATGTCCTTCAAGGGTCCCTTCCATTTCATTTCTAAACTGAACCAAGGAAAAAAAAGGAAAAACTCTTATTACATCCATAGGCGAGTATGTGTAAATATCTATGTACCACTCTTCTATCCACGTAGAGAGTGAGAGCCCTGCCTTTCAAAATTTTTATGATGAATGGATTTTTCCCTTTCCAATGCTTCACTCGCACGTCTATTCTCTCTCTCTCTCTCTGGACACAGAAAGGAAAAACATTGTGTAATAAAAAATTTTGTGCTAGTACTGACCCTCCCTTCGGGCCTTTTCCGAAGCAGGGGGCCTTCTGTCTCTCTCTCACTCTTGATCTCAAATAATACTGGGATGCCTCAAAAAAAACTGAAGGGTCCACGTTCATCTCGTCGCCGACGTCCAGCATTTTTGACGTCCAATGAATCATAATACATATTGCATGTGTTAGATACATATATAGAAAAAACCATAACCAATTTCTTTTGCATCGAATCAGGTCATATTTACAGATACTCAATTGGGCCATTTTTAGTTTTGCACAATATCCACAACCATTGTTTACATAAAAAAATATTAAATTTTTTTCTATTTATTTAATTCCAATTTCCAAGTTCAACAATTTTTATACTTATCAGTACCTAAATATTTAGTATCAATTTTTTAATTCCTGGTATCCACAATAAAATGTGTGGTTGAAACTGTAATGAAAGAATTGTAATCGTAAAATCGAAGAAGAGAGAAAAAATCATCGGCTTGTGTGACAGATTGATTTTTTTTATCTTTAGCTTGTATCTATATTGTACAAGTTGAACAGGTTCAATTAAAAATTGAGCTGATAATAATAATAAGGAATGGAATGTGAGAGATGAAAAAAAAGTACCAACACACACAATGGGTAAAGTGACTGGTCGTCTCAATAAAAAAATGAACCCAGCCGGACATCGGTTTTTCTCAAAGCAAAGTCTCAAGATTGTAAGGCAGGCGTGTTGGGAGTACTACATACGTAACAATACAATATTTTATATAGTCTAAAAAAGATACAGAAAAATAAAAAAATACAGATATAAACTTCCTTATAATATTGATGGCAAGTAAAAAAAAGAGGAAAGAATAGCCAATGAAGAACGTCAATTCTTATTATAGTCAACTACACACATCTGTACATTTGCTACTAGCCAGGTATGTGTTTTTGACGTCCAAGAAATGCGGAAAATGAAATGTACATAATATTTTTCATTTGAATGACTCCACTGTTTTTGTATCCATGTCATTTAGTAGGACTATAGATTCTTGTAATAATCATAAGTATAATAATTCCACATTCATAAAGCCGTCACGAGCAGGAGGAAAAAGGTAATCTGCTCAACTGTTCCCGATCTCGTCATTTTTGATCCCACTCAGGTTTCTTTTTTTTCAAAAGAGCTCAAAAACTTGTACATTCGTGTTAATACATGTTCTATGTACTAATACTCAGTATATAAGTTGAAAAATGATTATATTTTAGTCTCTCATTCAACTATATAAAGTACATGTGTACACCTGTACATAAGGAGAAAAAGAAATAGCCCCTATTTAAATTTGTAGACTTGAGAAGAATAAGTATAATACATGTACATGTGTCTTCTATGTGAAAACCGTCTCATTCGCTCTCTTTCGTGACTAATCGATCGCCTCTCTCTCTCACTGTCGCCTCTTCGCCTCTGGTTTGCATAATGACTGATATTACTACCTCC
Organism: Arrhopalites spinosus; assembly: GCA_034700945.1. Lineage (NCBI taxonomy): Eukaryota > Metazoa > Arthropoda > Collembola > Symphypleona > Arrhopalitidae > Arrhopalites > Arrhopalites spinosus. The sequence goes on from JAQIVZ010000307.1 coordinate 61,840, forward strand.
TCTATCTTTGTGTCCTCCTCCTATGCCGGTTTTTTTGTTGTCGTCGATGCAGAAAATGAATACATTACATAATCACCGGGCATTGCCGGGATCTTTCTCTCTTTCTCCTTCTTGTCACTTTGCCATGCGGGGGACAAAAGTGTCCGCCATCTAAAATACTCTGTTCACTACACTAGACATTGTAGATTGTAGAAAAGAAAGAAGGGAAAAAAATTGTGAAGGGAACAGCGAAGGAAGTTGCATTTAGCTTGACTCTCAACTCTTGCGTCACAAGCACACACACACGAAATAGAGAGAGAAAAAAATTCCAGATGGAGAAAATGAAAGAGAGAAGAACATACAGACCGAAATCGATCCCATCTCATTTTTCATGCGGCTTTTAGGGTCTCTTCGTCCTACGTCCACTTAGCGAGAAAAGAGGTAAAAACCTTGATATCATCATCATCATCGTTCTCTTTTTGCCATTTATTCAAATCCCGTTTTGTTCCCCTTTCTCTCTCTCTCTCTCTCTCTCTCTCTCTCTTTTTCTCAAGTTCATAGGAATCGACCAAGTTTTTTTTTCTTTCTTTCTCTTTTGCAGCATGATACAAATTACAAATACATGCAAATTTTGTGAATACAAAATAACAACTGAGAGTCACACTCTCACGTACGAGTCGTCCAGTATAAAGTTTGCTGTGTGTATGTACATAGTATGTACATATACGTATGTACTATAAAGAATTGTATAAGGAAGGTCATATGGTCTCTTCACCTGTGTGTGTGTGTCTTGTTGAAATGTAATGATATCAATATGACACAAGTGGATAAAAAGCAATTGAAATATATCAAATAAAATTGGAGTGGGGAGCTGCTGCGTATTGAGATGGGAAAAAGAGTTCAACGCCAGTTTAGGAGTTACCCGGATTTCCAATGGCGAGTAAGAAAGTCAAATGGGCTGGACTCTACTGAATTTTTACGCCGGACAAATAGATCCGACTTTTTCCCTTTTTTATTTGCTTTCTTCCTCATGTCTTTTAGTTGAGTGTGGGCTTACAGATTTATCTGTAAAAAGACTAGTCCGAGAATAAAAGTTTGCAAACTTTTTTTTAAACTGGAGTTTCTATTGAACTGCATGTAATAAATACGGAGTAAATTTATGTAACAGTAAAAAAATGGAAGGGGATTGAGAGTGAGAGAGTATCAATGTCTAATTTAAGGTTTTATTTCAATTTATTGAATATAATGAATTCAAAAAATTTATTGAAATAAAATTCATTCTCTGCTGTAGAATGAACAAGGTGAAGACTCATCCCTGTTTGCTCATTGTATGCAGTCATCGTTCCATCCCCCACTCACTTCCCAGGTACAAAAATGACTGGCCATGCTACTTGTAATGTTAACATTTATGATTCTACTTTTTTGATGATGCTAGAGCAGACGAGAGTGTGGGAGAAGGAGGGGATGAATGAATTGAAAATTTTGAAACAAAGTTGATATGCAAAACATAGACAAGTTCACACAACACACACACACAGTCTGTTTTTTTTCTAAAGGTAAAAAAAAGAGAGCTGGCTCTTGAACAAGTGCAAGTTTTACAACTAAAGAGACTAAAGCTTGTGTGCACCACACAGAGCAGATCCTCGATGAGTGTGTCTGGGTAGATACAGGCATCTATTCAAATTAGAGAATGAATATGGAAATAAATGAACTTATGCCGGACCAGGACTTGCCTGACCATCAATATTAATACCCAGACTTGAGCACACACACACGACACGCATTTACATGGTAAAAAATGAAACAAAGGTGCACGCGTAACTGCCTCTCTCTCTCTCTTCTATACATCTCTCCCTGTACTCATTCTAATTCCATGTGCTGTCTATAAAAAGCATCTCGTCAATGTAAATCTATGTCCTATTCTTTATATAGAAATATATAGCCAGTATTATTTTTCCCTGCAGAGAGAGAGAGAGAGTCCATTCACCATCTCGTGTTCCCGTATCAAACCGAACTGTATGTACACTAATGTAAAGTTTATAATAAAAAGGATAGTGTAATTTTTCTTGTGTGCATTGAAATAAATGGATGCATTTAGCACATTGTCTACACGTCAATAACATGTTTTTTTTTCATCTCAACCTACAACTGTATTCTACATATATGGACAAATTACTAGCCCTGCTAGTTCAATCTGATTAAAAAATTTTGACTCTACCCAATCTCCCCCCTTCTCTTCTCTTTATAATTATACATTTTATTCTAATTTTTTAAAATTAATTTGTCCATTGCAGAAACAAACATGAATCTTGTGATTAGAATTAGTATTTGACAAAGACCTTTAAATTTTTTGACCTTCTCATTGTAAGATTTCTCATGTAAATTATTTTGTCAACTAAAACTTCTTCCTACTTATGTATGAGGACTATACAAATAGTCCTCAAATTACATGTAAAATTCTTTATTCTACAAAAAATAATCAAATCCACTTTTTTTTAACTTGGCACGTGCACCACTACAGAGAACTAATACTTTTTCTCTATTTGAATAGCACTTGAGAAAAAAAAAGTCTATGAAAAATTGTAATTCATTACACTTTATATGTACAATTATGCTGTATTTTTGTACTATAGAAAAAAATACAAACATGGGGGCCACATTTCATAAGTAAATAATATTTTATTCACGTTATGTACGTCTTAACTCCCATTACGTACATACGTTATAGAAGGCAAGGTGGGTTTTTTTTTCTTGTTCTTCTTTACATGTATAAAAACAGCAAAAGGATGTTTTTCAATAGGAACCTCTCTCTCTCTCTCTCCCAAACGAAACGACGACACGATGCATCTGCATCCGTACCTACACCTACAAACGGAGAGTATTAGTTATTTTTGGACATTTTCTTTTTATAATGGATAATGGACACCCACTCAAATCCTCTCTTGAATAGTTAAACACATTGACAATATTTTTAAGTATGAGGATTATCTCTATTTCCCATCATAAAAATAATTGTACAAATATTTTCAAAATTTATAAGAATGACAATTTTAATATTATTCATATGTGAAAGTTAATAGTAGAGAGAGAGAGAGAAAAAAATTGTTTCAAAAAAAATAATTATAGCCAGTGGGCTCTCACACTGTTGGCAATGACTAACATGATGTTATAGTAGAAAGTCTAACCTTTGGTTCCTATGCCGGAAGCATGGAAGTTGTTATGAGTTTTAGGAATTTTCAAGAGTATAAAGATTAAAATGAGACAGACGGCACAAGATGAAAAAAGGAGAGAGAACACACAGAGAGAAAGAAGGGAAAGAAAACCACAAAATTCTGCAACTCGTGACCTAAGACTCGTCGTAAAAATGACAGTAAGAACGACTTCCAAATGTCACCGTCAGAGGCAATCATACGTCTTGAGAGAGAGAGAGTGTGTGTGTAGTCTGTATAAAGGATCACACCATATTTTAATTTTAATACCAAGATTTTTGAATATATAGCATGACTCTCCTGTCATTTATAACTGTCCATTTTCTACATGTATAATCTTATACATCTCTCCCTCTCTTTCTTTCTTGAGAGACTGGGGAACAGTACAAGATATCGCATCTTCCCCGCAGAAAACTTTGTCCTCTCTCTCTTTGGAGGCTCAAGTACTCGACATGGAGGAGAAGAATTAAAATGAGATCATTAAGCATGTTGTGACTGTATGAAGAATAGAAGAGGAAGAGAGATGAATATATGAGACTTTTTCTCTCTGTGTATGGACTGTGCATGAGTTGAAATTCCAATAATTTCTGCATTCACACAAAAAAGAACAAGGAAGGAGGAAGGAGAGGCTGAGAGAGCACGTATGCTTGTAGTATTTTACACAATCCAACTCAACCATCCGACATGTTTGACATGGCACAGGAGGGACTAAAATACTTTTACTCTCAATCTAACTCAACCAACATCCTCTTACTTGTTAAAAACAAAAAAATATATACTTATTTCTTGATACTCAGTCCAAATAGTCCATCGTGTACAGAACCCACTGTAAAAAAATGCTTTTAAAATTCTCCCCAAACTAACATTCTCTCTAAGTACATTTTCATTTTCTTTACAAAAGGGGAAGAATTTTATTCTCACCATTTTAAAAAATTGACAAAACTGACCATTTATAAAAGTCAAAGTATAATTTAATTTCTTCTCAACTTGTCTGTACAAAGAGCTGAAGATAGTAGCCAGGAATGGGGAAAAAAGACGGGAGAAAAAGTGTTTTTTGAGAGACTTGAGAAAACGATGGCTCTCATCCTCCTGTCCTGAGACATGACCAATTAACTTGAAGAAAAATCCACTTGACCGTTTCATGTGAACATTAGAGGGAGAGGAGAGGAAAGAGAGACAAAAAAATTTCTCACTCTATTTTGTCTTGCCCTATCCCTTTATACTGTACATGTATAGTAGTAAGTAAGGGTAGAATATATTAATTTCATGCTTACCAATATATCAACAATACATGTACATGTATAAGAGGAACCAGTAAGTACACGCAAGGATATTAGAGCATGCATCAGGTTATCGAAACATGAATCTAAAAGTACCTAAGCTCCTTGTTATATCCGTTTGACTCTTCTCTGCCCCTCCTCATCATCAACAAGAGTTTATGAGTAGAAAAGACTGACATTTAAATAACATGTACATTACACATTTTAATGTACAGTGTTAAAATAAAATAATTACCTCATCAATTATGCAATTTCTTGTCCCCTTCCATTTAACAGATATCTCTAGTTTGTACTATCCTGCACCCAGTTTTTTTCCAGAGTAGATTTTCTGTGTGAATGTCAAGTTTCAAGTTTTCTTGGAGGTTATTCTAGGAGAACTGCCCACAGTTTTTTTTGTGTCAATGTTGACTGCAGTCCATTATGTATAAAAATGCATAATAGTTTGGACTCATTTGTAAAGTGGGGAGAACGGGAGTATTACTTTGTGTCTATATCCATCTATCTAGTCAGTATCTAGATTCTAGAACAAATGAGTATTTGGCCTGACTGGACTGAAAAAGGTTCCCACAGGGAATTTCCACCGATTATATGTATCTCCCTCATATTGTACCACCAGCAAAAAAAACTACACACTTTATGTATATATATAGAGCGATAGAGTCCTCATCAGTGGAGAGCTGGAGAGAAGGAACAGTAAGAAAAAAGAAGAAGAGGAAGCCGCATGACAAAAAAAATCCCATGGTAAACTCTCTCTCTCTCTCTCTCTTTATAAGTTTATAATGTATTCTTATGTCGATTGCATATACAGGATATTATATTATTCCACTGGTCGTACATCCAAGAGAGAGAGAGAGGATTCATCCATCGGCACATTTGTATATATTCATATGTTAATTGAAAAAAGCTTGGTCTGCTGTGGGGCCCTCAGAGAGAGAGTCGAAAAAATTAGACAAGGGCTAGCAATTCAGTAAACGGCTAGTAAAATTTGGATACATATCACAAAACCGTATCCAAAAAAAAATTTCCCCTGGTCTCTTAGCCTTAACACACGGGATTCGGTTGGGTTAGAATATCTGACATTTACACAGATTCTCTTTGAGTGATGTGTACTCCATCGGGGTCCACATGAATATTTACGTGTTTTTCACCATCGTCCCTCTCTCTCTCTCTCTCTCTCTCTCCAATGTTCACAGTTTAGCAAAAGGACACTCTAACTTTGTGTTCCTGTCGTCTCAAGAAGTAAAAAAAAGTACCGGGGCATAAAAAAGTGGTTCATTCTCCACCATGGACTGAAAAAAGGGGACCTTCTCATTTTTTTCATGGAGATTGTATAATTAAAAAATAACATGATGAAAAAAAACATTGAAGGGTATCCTCAACCTTAGTGTGTGTGTGTACAATCAGGCAATTTCAATATGCATTTGCCAGTGAAATATATTTAAATGTATGCCTCTTTTTTAGACTGGAAGCAGGAAAAGACATGATAGTTGTATCTCTATAGATAAATCATGGGCATGAAAAATACAAATTGTGGCCTTACTCTTACATTGTGCATAGATGCCAGAACCATGGGTTCCTTAAAAATATTGTTTAAAGGTAGAGTGTAAAAAAGGATGGGAATCTATGGGAAGTTCGATTCTCTCAAGATAGACACTTTTTTTTACAATAGATGTTATACAATATTATCTTCTTTCTTCCCAATCGTATCTGTCAAATTTCATTTTTGCCCTTTTTCTTTATTATTAGAATTTAAAATAGCAAAACTAAAATATCTATTTAAAAAATTGGGACTTACCTTGAGCAATTCTCACTGCAGGCATTTTAATCCTCATTTTGACTTTAAAGTTGTTTCGTACAACGAAACAATTTTTTTCTCTTGTTGTATATTTTGTCTATTGATATCCTCAATTGATCTTTTTTGGAGATGTCCAAAAAATCCACAAATTGGTCAAATATTTGTTGATGTGGATGATGAGAGTTTTGTCTTTATAAAAAGTTTTATTCACAATTTTTTATTGGTGTTGATGTCATCTTGTAAAGTTATTTAGGAACATTATTTTTTGTATAAATAATTAATCTTTTACATGTCCAATGTCTTTATCGCATTCTCTTCATTTTTGAAAAAAAAACAATAACAAAAATTTCATTCAGTTGACAGTCATTGAATGATTTGTAAATTTAATTGTCACTTTTTTGTCTTTAGTAGACAATAAATTTAAATTAGACTCCATCATGTCCATCAATTTTTTTGATTATTTCATTGCCAAATATTTTTCTTGTTCTTTGTATGTTGACACAACAATTTTTCTCTCGTCTTGATTGAGAAAAAAACTCAGGTAATAATATTAGGATCATTAATCAAATTTAATGTTGTTATTTTTTGGGGGTACTAAAACGATGAGGAAACATTACACGATCATAATTTATTCAGTTTTATTTGTTTCTCTCGTCAAAAAAACAAATTATTAGTGTAGAGTTGAGAAAATCAACGAGCAAAATAATATATATATATATATATATTTGAGGGAAATAACTCGTCTCTGTTTTTGTATTTAAGATCAAGTGCACATTTGCATTTTTTGTTTTGTTTATATACGCAGACTCAAAATAAGTTTACATTTTCAGCAATGAATTATTATTATCCCACCACACGCCAAGGGTTATAATGAGCCACTGTGTAGAGAGAGAGAGGGGTAAAAACAACGTGGAGAAATTTTTTGGTTTATTGATGAAAAAAATTATTTTAAAGTTGAAATTATCATTCAAATTTTTCTCAAAAAAAAGTCCACTTGAAATTGTAGTACACTGACAATTGTGAAAGAATTGTGGAGAAACCCTCAATTTTGAGAGAATAAAAATATTTTTATTGTTGTCAATTCTTTTTTTCTTATCCACCAAACTGTCTCATGTCTTTTGTAAAAATAAAGTCCCCCGTCTTTGAAAAATAAATTGACTAGAAATCAAGAGAATTTCCCCAGTGATTTCTTTAGTAGTAGTATATTATCATATATTACTGTATTTAATTTTTTTTTTCTGTCTTGAGACACAAGATGAAGGTGACCACAAATGACTTTTGGGAAAAAATTCAATTTTTTTTTCGTCTTCTCAATGGGATTGACCACCAGTGATATTTCTTTCCAAATGAATGATTCTCATAATAGTCTTCTGTCTCTTTCTTTCAAATTGTTGAAATTATTTTTTTTATCCTTATTTTTTGGACACCACCACCGGCTTGAAAATGAGACCAAAAAAAATCTTGTAAATTTTGCCAACCGAGTCCAGAGATCCACACACACAAACAAAACTGGTCGTACTTTTTTTGTAGTGGAGCAAGCAAGTGAGAGAGAGAGAGAGGAGGAGGGGGAGAGAGAAAAGAAAATTTCTCCAAGTTTTTTTTGAAACTCTTGACAAAAAAACTAGAGTGACTGACTTGGAACTGTTTTTTCTTATAAATGAAATAGTACTTGGCTATTAAATATAAAATCTAATGGGGGATGGTTTGATACAAAGGAAAAAAAAATTATTAAATTTTATAAACCAAAACACTTCTTTCTTCGTCCCCTTCTTCAATGCTGGTGATGGCTGGTTAGTTAGGTGGAAACGGTGCACATTTGTACCATTGTTATTTGTTTTGATTTGGTAAAATGTTAACAAGAATTGTTCAATTGTGAGCGTGGGTCAAGGAATCCAGCTCTCCCATTGGATAAGTCAATGGTAGTTTGTTTGGTAATCCAAAATATTAGTTGTTTGTATATATATAAATAATGTTGTAAGTTGTTAGTCGTTCAACTATAAGTGGACAACTTCTTATTACTAAACAATGTTGAATAAGACAAAACTGGGCATGAAGAAGTAAACGATTCTTCGAATGAACAATAAAAAAAAATTGTTTCAATTCAAGTTTCAATACAAATTAGAACTAGACGTCACTGGATATTATATTTCACTGGATGTCTCTCTCTCTAATGTGTCTCTCTATTTCAAATCAATTTTTTTATATAAATCAATTCTCTTCATTACTTCACACAACACACAATGTACAAAGGGGGAGCAGCAGAAAATGATTGAGAACTGAGAGAGAGAAACGATGATTTTCACAAACAAAAGGAGAATTAAAAACAATTTTCAAAAAACTTTTTTTTTATCCCAAAAAAGTCACGAGGAATTTTCTCAAATTTTTTTATTTACACTCACAGAAAAAACACGCCAAACTTTAAATATTTCTCACAAGAATTTTCTCTTTTTTTCGTTGTTCTTGAGTAACTGTTAAAGTTGTAGGAGTAAATATTTATTGACAAGAAATTTTAGTTCACTTGACTCAATTTAAATTGGAAGGTCAGGTGTAATTGTAATCCTTTTTCTTTATCAAAGAGAGAGAGATTTAATTAAAGATGAGGGATAACTTGTCAATAGGAAGAACAATGTAGAGTAGTAGTTTTTTTTATTTGTGTAAAAGTAGAAGGGATGGCCAATGAAAGTAGATAAAATGTGCTTTGGGTGCTGGCGAGCAAGAGGAGAGTGTTTGGATGAAGATGCTTCATGGAGTGGTGTTTGCATCAGAGCTGGTGCTCGACTGAAGGCAGACTCGACAGAATAGCCGTGGTGAGGGGACTTTGGGTTCTCTCCACTTTGGAACGCGAACGAATTCTCTTGTACCACTATACTATCCATAGGAACATTACACAGAGAGAGAGAGACAACATTCAGTAGAGCTGGATGGACGGTAGGTCCACACCACTCTTTTTCCACACGGCTATACATTTTCTCTCCTTTTTTTCCATTCTATGTACGTCCCTCTCTTTTAAGATTCTTTTTTAGAGAGAGGAAAGCATATCACAAGCTATAGATGAACGACGACTCACTCTCTCTCTATAACTTTTCCACGACTCTTTGGACTCCTTAGCAGCTTTTCGTGGTGGGAGAATGTGTTGTGTGAGCGGCGCGGACGTCGAGAAGGGCGTGCAAAAACGGCCAATCGTCGTTTCCGCAAATCCTGGACCATGCACCGAGCTTGACCCTCCAATGATATATATACACATATATCTGAATGACCACCTCAATCCGTCGCGCAGATAAAGAGAGAGAGAGCCCCACAAAACTTTTTTTTCTCCTTTCCTCTCCCTCTCTTTTTATACATTTACTCCCAGTTCACCGTATCCTCCTTTGCGGGAACGGGAAAAAACCCGGGAACACACGGGAAGGGAGAGAAGGGGAAAAAAGGCAAGATGATGACGGACGACCGAAATTCGGTGTAAGTAACTCCATCCAGTTAAAAAGTCATGGAATTCTTTATACTTGATGTTAGACTCTCCGTTCCTTGAGACTTTTTTTTCATTTTTTTGAATGGTGAGTAGTACTCACTGAGTACTACTACTTTTATATATACAGACACAAATATTATAAAAGAATAGAATCCATATTTTTATATTTCATTTTTTTACTACACATTTTTTTTGACTTCATGTATAACACACCCCAGTCTGTCACAATTTCTATTACAAGTTTATTTTTGTTGATTTATGCATAGAAAATTTTGTTCTGTATATGTGTGGAAGTATAAGAGGAGGAGGGAATGATTATAGATGTAAAGGAAATATTTATGACAGTGCAATTTACCACTGTTTCACTACTTTTGTGGAATCAGTTCAAGAATAAGAATAGAGAGAAAGTGTATTATATATACAGGGAGGATATGTATACAAAATTTCATTCATAAAGTAAAGTATAGTCTCTTCATCTTAGGACTATGTAGTATTTTACAGAGTTGGATACACAGTATGGAATGAGAGAGAGAGAAACTTTCATGGAAATGAGTTTTGAGAGAGTTTTCACAGTGAAGGATTTTCTTCCCTCCTCTCTTTTATAATATGGACAAGAGTTAATTGAGTTGATGTCTTGTTCCCTCTCTCTCTCTCTTATTTGCTTTTAGTGTTAATCGGTCTACAAATATAGTCATCATATATATAACTAATATAAATGTGATAAGAAAATCGGTTAAATTTTTTTTACACTCAAAAAAATCTTTCAAATTGCTCACACGGGGTTTCCATATTTTTTTGAGTTTTATATAAAAATAAATAATAATATTTTGTGTCTGTTACATTTAGCTTGTAATTTTCACAGCATGATTGTCAGTTAACTATGGTTATATATGGCTGCACATAATTAAGTGTGGCTAAAGAGAGTCACCACCCTTTTTAATAAGCTATTACTATTGATAATAGTCTAGGCAAAAAAATATCCACCTGCTTCTTGTTCTACTAGCCATAGTCTCTCTCTCTCTTGGGTATGTGGAAAAAGTAGGTCAAAAATGTTTTTGCGACCCCCCCCCTCCTCCCCCTCCTCCACCTTCTCTCTTGTCATCTGTACATGTTATGACTACATAGGCGTTCATATTTTGTAAGATGGTGGTGGTATACAAAGTTTAACCACAATAAATAAATGCTAATTACAATTACTGTAATTTAGATGGATGGATAGAACTATATATCCACTATAATTATTAACTTTTTTTTAAACTTACCTCATTCAATTTGTGGATTGTAATAGCATTGTACTGTTGTAGGTACTTTTATTTCTGTATGATATATATACATGTAGTGAATGTTATATAAGTAGTCAAGTGCAAGTGCAGGTCAGGCACTTGTCCAAATTTATTTCTTCAATTTTTTCAGTTTTTTCCTCTAAAAGTTCACTAGTCACAAACACACGCGATCATGCGTGCTCATTTTTTTGTGTGGAAAAACTGCGAAGTCGTGAGAAATTCTTCTGACAATTTACTACCAAAGAAATATTGTTTCAATTATTTGTATTGCATGTACAATATGAAAAAAGACTATAAAATTATAAAAAGTCTCTAAATTATTTGAATTGAGCAAGTCAAAATTTATAAAAATCTTTTTCCTCTTGTTCCGCTTTGCAATTAATTTTTTTTCTTAAATGACGACGGGGGATATGAAATTTTTTTTTGTCATAAACTACTGTACATCTTTTGTATTACTGATATTAACTCTGGTTTTTTATTGAAGAATTAAGAATTGTGTAAATTTTAATAAATTTTATTAAAATTAATATTATTCTCCATTAAAAATATTTTCTTCATATGATTATATATTAAAATATAATAATAAGGCTATTAGTTATATAATTGTGAGAGATAGTTAATTAGCCATGGATGGTACTTGAGTACAAAAAGAAAAAAAAATTGTTCATTGTAAACTCTCCGTTAGATTTAATTGAGTTTAGACGCTCAAACCTCAAAGTATGGGAAAGTAAGGAAAAAGATTATTCATAGATAAAATTTTTTATGCTTTAACTATTTAAAAAAAATTTCTTAAAGAACATTAACTGGAAGTCATCTTTTGAAAGAGATGACCAGGCATAGTTGTAATTTATACATGGACAAAAAAAGGCTTTACTCTCCAGTCAAGTGACGAATGTGCAATTTGTGAAGCCTTGATTTGCGTATCCATCTAAAAAGCACGAAATTTCATCTGGTCATGGGTATAGCACAAAAGAATTTCATTTTAACTTTCTTCTAAATAATTTTTTTTCTATTGTACATAATTCATATAGATAGACACTTGGTAAAATATTAAAATAATATTTTTGGTCTCATAGTTCTCCTATGTCAGACTCAGAACCACAAAAATTATGGATTTTTGTACAAATATAATTCTTTTGACCATTCCATAAAAGCCGTGACGATTTAGTCCGATAATAAAAAAATATGTAGTTGTATAGTCAATGACAATTAAACTAAAAGACTAAAAAAATTCAAAGAAGATGTGCCGATAGTACATGTACTAAAATGTTTCTATTAATTAAAAGTACTATGGACAGTTGATATTCATCTCTGTTGAATTAGGACAGACAAAACCATTTAATTTACTCATCTAAAAAAAACTCACAATACTAAAAAGGAATGTACAGCATGTGATTTTCAAAAGATTTATTTCGGAAGACACTCTCCACAAAAAAAAAATTACAGTAAGGAAAAAAAAGGTGCTCTAACACAATATACTTTCAAGTTCATTGTGTTCTCAAGTTTTGTCTTGTTTTTCCCCCAAAAAAATGTTGGAGGTAAAGAATAAACTCATGTTTATTTTCCAACCAACAAAAAAAAGCGTTACGAAGTATCTGTACGGCCCAAAAAAATAGAGTATGATACTCGTATAATGACTTAGCTGTTTGTTATAATTTATATAAAGAGAATAAGTTTTAAAGACATGGAGAGAATGAAATGATCAATGTTAAAATTGGCTACCATAAAATCCGCATGGAATTCTCTAAGCTTCCTACTCCAAATGTACATGTAATATAATTTCTTAATATAATGGAGGATATAAACTCAAGAGGCTGGTTAAATAGGAGGGCGGAGAAGGATTGTGGTGTATTGGTCCATGGAAGTTAACGGGTTTGAGTGGAGAAAAATAAAGAGTCATTTCACCCAAAAATACACACCTAATAACTACCTTTATCATCTCAGTCTTTTTCTCTCTTGATGATGACGGTTATTTTATCATATTAAATAGATACCCTCATCTTCATCCAAGCACTTGTCTAATCCCCCTCTTTTTTCAATAAGTCCACATCACATCACCTGTACTCGTACAGATACGAGTACAGATAGTACAAGTTTTGTGAGCTTTAGAAAGTGCGTAAGTGCAGAAAAAAAATTGAGGATTTTTTATCAACCAATAATGCTTCTTTTATCTATACAGTTAGTACTCAAAAAAGGCTTCATTACAACTCTCTGTGGCAAAAACTCTTGATGTAGAGTGAACGTGCATGAAAGTTTATATATGAAACAATTACTGACGTCCTCTAATTGACACTATACGTACGTACACACCCCTCCTCCTTTTAACTTGATGTTAATGTACTATCTCTAGTACAGATATAAAACACAATATAAATATAACAGACTACACTGCAAAGGATTGTGATATACAAGGCATAATCCTGAATTGACAATCATCTAAAGACATTTCATAGATGATAATGGACATGGAGGGAGCGTGTACCGTTTTATAAAATATAAAACCCCCCTCTTCCTTGTACATTTTATACTGTGCGTATAGTCATTGATCCAATTATATGCGTTGATACACTATCATCCTTAGTCTCTCCCCCTCTTCCATCTTATTTTTTTGATAATGAAGAACCAAAAAAAGTTTTTTTTAAAGACGATAAGTTCATCCTCCATGCAACTGCAAGTCGTAAAATAAAACTTGGTTTTTTTTTCATCTTTCACTCAATTCCATTTTCGATTGACTTTTTTTTCTTATACACTAAATACCATCGTGGTATCATTAGCGCGTGGTAGGCAACTATTTTTTTGTCCTGTGTGTGTGCATAATAGGATTAAAATGATTATTTGAAAAATTAAATGTGCCATGTTAAATTTAAATTGATTTATTAAATAGGTTTACTAATTTATTATTGTTTTTTTTATTATCAGAAGATTTTTTTTAATTGAGATTACAAGTCCGAAATATATTTTTAATTGACTAATGTCTTAATTCTTATAAATAGCATTGGTGAACAATTCAAAAAATTCCAAAATAAAAAAAAATTCAATATTGCATACTTATTTTTATGGCTTGTAATATGAAATTCCATTTTGTACTGTAAAAATGTTAGTGGTCCATGCTTCCGCAATTAGCCTTTGTTTTCAATATTATTTTTTTGAGAGTGTTAAACGAGAGAAGGATGAATGTGATGGGTCGGGCTACGGCTACTGCATGAAAATACTTTTAGTTGTTGTTATATTTATATGTTGTTCTTATAGTTATACAGTCAGGGTTCACTGTCTTTCCTGTTGTCGGCTCCTGTCAATCGAAAATCGAAAAAATTGGTACCTTTTATAATTTCTCTTGCTATTCCCTACATATTTGTACCTATCCTCTTAATATGTTGTTACTATTTTTTTGTGTGATACTTTCTATTGATTACACCTTCACACTCTAGAGTTAGAATTTTTAAAGGGGGGAGTTTGTGACCGGTCATATAACTCTCTCTCTCTCTCTCTCTCTCTCTATTCTTCAGTCACCGGCAATCTCATTGTTCATCATCAAAAAATTGTTCATGAATGAGCTAATAAGATTTCTATTATACAAACTTCATCTTTCTCTTTTTTTATACTTGCCATGCTATTTACTTTGTATTTATCAAAGTGTGGCTTGTCACTGAGAATGTGTGTTGTGTATGATGAACGTGCCGATGGTTATGGAATTTATTAAATCTTAATAAAATCATGACTTATGCAATCAACTCTTCTTTTTTTATAACGAGTAAACAATGAAAACTATTTTCAGACAACATTCAATTCAAATCATATGGAATTATAGAAAATACAATTTTAAATATAAATCACTAGTTTACGTGGCAAAATTATCTTTATTTATTTTGCCACGTCTTTTATGTATATTTCTTTCTTTTTTTTTATTTGACAATTGAGATGGTTTGGAAGACACTTTTCTTTTGTTTTATTTTCTATTTAAAAAAAGATGAAAAAAACATTGACGCATAATTCTTAACATTTTTCTATTTTTTTACTTTCCAAATATTTTTATATGTAGATTCTACATATGTACATAATAATATTTATATGGAGCTGACCTCCGTAGAAACTGTAAGTATGGATTTTCCAAAATGGAATGATTGCATTAAATAATTGAGTCATAAATTAAGTATCGAGGTGAATTCTGAATTAATTTTTATCCTTGTACATTAACAGATAGGTCTGGTTCCTCTAAATGTAGGAGAATCCCAAGTCTCTTTTTTTATTGGAGGTGTCATAAACTTGATGGGGTACATGTGACTAAATTATGGACACTATTCATACCCCCATGTACAAGTAAAGTGTACATTGTACTTAACAATTGTATAGAAAATTTTGATGGAGATTAAATCAACTTAGTGACAGTCATTACGTCATAATAATATTAAAACATATTTATTACAATGTTGTATACGTGCAACATATGGGGAAAGGTACATAAAAAAATTCTTTCACATTTAATGGATGTGGAGAAGAGCAAATGGGTAGAAAAAAATTATCATAATAAATATTACACAAAGATTCATCCTAATTAATCATTATTATGTAGCAGTCTCCAAGTGACGACAGGTAGAGTGATAGTTAGCTAAAGACTTTTTTATTACTTCACCTAGTTTCTCCATGAATAAATTAGAATTAATTGTGAGGGAATTACTGTAATAAAAAATTTAATGACTTTTGTGCATCTTTTAAATTTAATCAATAAAAACTTGAATTTTATTGCTCATCTTTTCAAAAAGGCAAGTTGTTAATAAGGGAATATATAATTAATAAAGAAAATTATTTTAGTCCAGATTTATTGTAATTTCTCGCCGTCTCGGCCATTTTTACAAAATTCATGCACCATTTGCCATTTCCCTATTAAAAAATTGATGCAAAATATTCCAAGGAGAGAGAAAGAGAGAGAGAGGAAGATTAATTTGCGGACGAATTGTATAAAAATTTAGTAGACACAGTGGTTAGTTGTATGAAGCTCATTACAGGTAAGTCATGTGAGGATGTAAGTTAAATGGACGGAGTACAGAAGAGGAGGAGGAGGATGGTACAAACACACGAGTTGGTTATATGGATGAATGCGAATAAATTAATGTTTCGAAATCGACCTTATTTCTCCTCTTCTCCATTTTTTCTCGTACATAAATGAGAAGGCTCTAGTGGTTTGTGGATGATGTTGATAATATTATAAATGCTCCTGACAATGATGGTCTCTCTCCTACCGCCCTCAACTCAATCTCTCTCTCTCTCTATTTCAATGGGGGGATAATAATAGAATAGAAATTTAAATATGCGGGCAAAACACCTGTATTGATATTTTACAATCGTCCTTAGTCCTCCAAAGCTGACTGGCTCATCGTTTGTCCATTTGTGCAAATAATAGAGGACACATGGAGATGTGATACATTGTTGGTCACAATTGATATGAAAATTATTATTTTTCCCATTTTCCCCATTTTACATATGTGGAGGACAGATTATTACGAGATGGGATGGCTGGCTTCAAATTATTTCACAAACTATACAGTACACACACACATAAATTAAATTTTAATTCCAAATGTCATTTATACTCTCCATATTTAACTCCAACTCAAACCCTTATGCCCACACACACATTCTCTCTCTCTCTCTCTCTTCTGTTCTATTCTGTCGACAAGCACCGATTTCTCCCATTTTAAATTCTACAAATGTCATGTCAAAAATATTTGTTACATTTTAACACCTTTTAATTTAACGACTAAACAAATTTTTATCCCTGAAATTATTTTTTCAAGGTTTTATTTCATCTAGTTTTTTTCAAGGTATTATATTTTTTTATGGATATGGATTCTAGTGTAATTAACATATATATAAAAAAATATTTTTAGTTAAATAAATTATTTAACTATCTATCATCTACAAATGCACGCCTGTACATAAAGATAAAATACGTTTTGAATTATTTTCTCTGACCACTTGATATCCAGACAGGTAAATTAATAATGAATATTTTTTGTAAAGGGAAAGTTGTGTGTTCTTATTCCATATTAAATATTGTATAAAATAAATGGTATTGGACTAATAAAAAAGAGTTGACGAACTGGCAGTAGAAATGTTACCTCACTGAGGCTTCTGGAGGTCTGCCTCTGTGACTTTGTTGTTCAACGGTAAAAATTGATGAGAACAACTGTAGGCTGTTGTACAAAAACTGATATACATGACTATGACGGTTTTTTGTGTGTACACCACACACATCTTTTTCTGGAGAATATAAACGAGTTGCAATGAATTTGGAATGAGTGGGACACCATTTAATATACATGTTTGCCATTTAGTGGGATGCAGAATGAGCCAGACAGGACAGCTTTTGTTTGTATTTATGTATGTAATTTTTGTATTGCAAAGTCCTCTCTCTCTCTATCGCTCTCCATTTCTATTTCTCGTGGCTTGGTCGTCCATATTATTATGCTGGTACACATGCATGATTACACGCTGGTGGACCTCATTAGCAACGCTCAGAAAAACGACCCGAACTATAAAAACATCCTCTCTCTTTTTCTCATCTTCCAACCATCAGTTTAATAAAAATATATGCAGTCATCGATCTAAATCAAACCACAATACTTACAATACATGTTACAGTGTACAGTGTACATGTATCCCCATTGCCTTTCCATTTTTCATCATCCCTAGAGTTAGAGTAGAAATGTGTAATACTATTTTATAGAGATTTTTTTAAGGGAAAGAAACTAATATTAAATTTCATTGTTAGTCCTACTAGCTACTACAGACCTTGAATAATTCGCTTGAACAATTTTTAGAATAAAAAAATATATTATCGAATGAACGGTCAAATGAATTTTTTTTTGAAAATGTACTTTCTGTATATTTTTTATATGAAACAAATTTGTCAAGTCAGTTGTGGAGTTTAAATGAGGTGAAATTTTGTTTGCAATGTAGAGATACGACACACACACACACACACCTCTAGGAATATAATAGATACTAATTAATCTATTCATCAATACAATATTTCACAAAAATAAATAAATGA
>JAQIVZ010000308.1:0-79707 GCA_034700945.1 Arrhopalites spinosus
TAACCCATAGTTTCATTCTAATTCACCAAAAACCGTGTGGATGCTTTTTACCCGCTGGGTGCTTTTTACCCGATCGTTCCCTATGTGTGTGTGTGTGTGGAGAGAAAGAATGACTTGAGAGTATTCATGTCTACGATTGCAAATTGAGCTGGTAGAGATAAAAGAGTCTACATGACTCTTGGAGGGGACTAGCTTTACCAAGAAAAAAAAGTTAAGTAAATGAGGCAACTTTTTTCCACACACACACTCTCTCTCTCTTTGTATGTATAATATATTTAACAGTTTGATAGTATAAAAGACGGGATTCTAGTCACCATTCCCCACTTTACCCATTTGATATTTGATCCGGAGGCCTGAGGAGAGAGAGAGAGAGAGTAAAGCAAATTTCTCTTAAAATTTACATGAAGATATAATAGAGAGAGAGAGAGAGTAAATGTGGTAATGGTGACAGAAAATAAAAAAAAGAGAACATTTCTCTCCAATGAATCGTTTCATAATCTTTTCTTCTTCTTCTCTTTCACAAGATTTTTTGTAGACACTATACAGGTAATAGTCTTTATCATACACACTTACATTTTTGTATGAGCTTTTATTCATGAGCTGAAAAAAAGGGGAGCCGTATATTCCATATTGTATTATATGTCTATTATTATGATTATTATTAAGGAAGAAATGGAGAAAATTGAAGAGAGAAAAAAAGAATACAAAAATCTCACCTCAGTCACATTACGAAAAAGTTAATAGTACTAAATCTTTATTGCTCCTTCTGACCCTCTCTCTCTTGAGAGATGTACATATATATGTGCAAACTCGTACTAGTATTTCCTCCTCGTCTATTTATGGATAAGAATAGCAATTTTTGCAAACGTTTTGCTCATTTTTCTTCTTTGAGAGAGAGAGACTTGAAATCTGTAGACGTGGACATGTAAGTCTATTTTTCTTTGGTGATGTAACTGCATGAAGGATTGTAAGTAATTGATGCATTTCTTTGAAATGGTTGAAAGATGTTCTGTTTTCATGAGGGTAACCCATGTAATGGTGCTAAAGATGCTCCAACTTCTCCAAAACTACAAAGATAATAGGGAAAAAATCGAGTTTTCTTGAGAGAGAGGGAGAAAAGTGTTCCATGAAATTTTCTAGTGATAAAATAATAGTAGTACCCCCTCCCCTCTTCAAATGTTACTCATGTACATATATATGTATATCCCCATTATTGCTTTTGCCACCTCTCTGTCTAGGGCTTTTGTAGTACCCACTTTCTCTTTTTTTATTATACAAAGAAAGCCATGAGTGAAAGGGAAAGAGGAAGGAAATGTGCTTTGGAATTGTTAGAGAAAAAATGGATGCTGATGTTTCAACATTGGAGAAAGAGAAACATGAAAGTAATCGTTGACTCAATTCTAGCGGTAGTTCAACTCACTGAACATTTATTCATGTCCATTGAGGAAATTTTTTTTTGGAGTGAAAATAAAACGACAAATCTCTCAAATTTAACCTCAAGTCTAATGTAAAATTGAGAAGGTGAATGGGATAACGAGTATGTCAAGGTGCTGAAAGGAGTTTCATGATTAAGTAATAATTTTGTGAATTTTCCATGTGGTACACCAATACTACAGATATGAGATGAGTTGAATTGTTTGTGCCAATTTTTTTCTTGGTGAAATTAAGGGAATTTTTTTTATAATAAAAAGAAGAAAATTATTTGAGCAAGACATTTTCGAAAAAGGCAATAAAAATTTGTGTGAGACTTGAAGCTACTTTGGAGAAAGGTCAGAGAAAGTACAAAGAGGCGGAAAGAGTGAGATGACATTTTATTCAGATTAGACTGAATTTATGACTTTCAAAATGATTATGTACTATTCATGTGTAAATGTGGACGGCAACAATTTACAAACTTTGTCAAACTCAAATGTTTTGTATATTATTTACTCTCTTCCTTTTGGTCAGTGGGTCATGAGAAAATGGGTTTTGATGGACTGCAATAATTTTAATAATGAAAAATCTCTTTTTAAAGTCATTGTGGTGGTTTGAACTGAATAATACATTATTGAAAGGACTGGAATTTAATACATTTTGAATGAAATCTAGGAATTTTTTCAACAAAGTGATACGGAGAAATTAGAAGGACTCCCAGTGGCACCTTTTATGGGTAAGATTTTAATTATTTAAATAATATCAAAATTTTAAATAAATTTTACTTAATTTTTTTGACTGTACCATTGTAGATCGAGATAAAATCACAAAGCCATCCTCCCAATGCTCTTTCATCGGCCTCGTCCTTCTCCCATTGTTTGAAGCGCTTGGAGCTTTTTTTACAGAACTTGAGGTAAATATCAGTCATTTTTTTCAATTTATTTAAGAAAATAATTAATTTTCTTTTCTAAATTAAGTAAAGTAGACAAATTACGAGTATGTTCATTAAATTCAAACTTTCCAATTCAAAAATCAATTTAAAAAATTATGTACTGACATATTGCAAGGGGAGGGGGTTTATTAGCCGACGCGTAAAATAATTGTAAAGAGTATTATAGTTTTATTATTATTGACGACAATTTTCCCCCCGTCCCCTTTTATCTTTGTTCCAACCCTCGCCCATGGTCGTAAATAACATTTTTTGGCAAAATTTCCGCCACAATTCTTTCTCCGTGTAATATATTACATGACAAATGAAATTAATTTTTTTTCATCCTCCTTCTCACATTAGTGTACATACTATGTAGCGACTCGAAAAGGTTGTTGCTGTTAATTGTCTATCTTGAGTTGAGACAGAAGTACTTGTGATTAAACTAATTTGAAAAGCTGGTCGATACAAAGAATCTATAGGGATAAAAGAGAGAGAGAATTTCAATTTTAAAGGCTGTGTAGAGTACACAGTACTACATAGACAAAAGAATGAGATCAAATACACAATGAGCAGACAGGGAATTAAATTTACGTTATTTCTACATTGTCAGGAACTAGCAGATGTACACACACACACATAAGTAGTTCTTTCTCTTGTTCTGTGGAACCACTAGGACTCTCCTATTAATTTTATATAAAATATCTCGGACCGGATTTCATGCCACCGGACGACCCAATCCTCTCGTTATCAACAACAAAAAGAGAGAAAGTCTGACACTGTGCCAGTTGGTGATGCAAAACACGATCAAATTAAGTATGCATATATGTAAATTTTACATGTTAATAAAAGAGAGGCTAGAATATTATGTGTACATTCTAGAAAACTAGAAGAGGAAATTAGTTAAATAGTAAAATGAGCAGAGAGAGAGAGAGAGAAAATTGTTTTACTTCAAAGGGCGATTCCAATTGAATGCCGTTCTCATCCTCACGTTCTTGTTTCCGCCTGCAAGTGTTTCTCATAATATAAAATATGTATATGAAAGTGTATTATGGGATTGACTTGTTGGGGATTGACAAAAAAAACTGGAGTTAAAATAGGCAATTTCAAATTTTGTTCCTTTTGTCTCATTTCAGCCTTTGATCGTACAACCAGTACGAGATGCCCTCGAGTATTATCGGAGACTGAATGAAGCGTCTCAGGCTAGTCGACAACATCGAAAGAGTACAGACGTTGGTCTTTTAAGTAATTCATCAACAGTGTCAACAACTGGGACGACAAATACAACACTCACAATTAGTTGTTCACCCACCACGACAACAATGACGTCAGCTGTTACACCAACAACAATGCCCACCCCCCCTCACTCCGCCACAATTCAATCAAGCTCCAGTTCCATTGCCAATTTTAACAATCAAACTCTCTCCCAGTCTCATGAACAACATAGTAATTTATGTGATAATAAAATTCCTTCCGACCCATGCAATGTAAATCGTGTGTCTCGATCAAACAGTGTCTCGATGCCAAATTCAAGCTCCAATTCTGAAGCCATGGTAGACTCATCGAGTAGAAATTCAAATCCAATCACCGTCGCCCATCGTCGTGCATCACAACTTTTGATAAGGGGCTCTGGAAGTGTGACTAGTCTCACTATTCGGTCTGGACCGGGTCATTTTACTTCTTTTCCTTCCCTAGAGTCGGATAGTGAGAGAGAGGGGGGTGACTCGGATGATGATGCTATTACGGAAGTGGCTGTGAGTGAAAAGGCTCTTAAATTTAAGATTGCTACTGAGACATCCTTTGACTACAGTTCAAGTCGTAAAGGGAGTCGAGAGAATAAGAGTGAGTCTTCTGGACAGTCGGGTCAAAGTCAAAATAATATTGGGAGAGAGGGAGTCTCCATGGATGTGTCACCTTTTGTGTCATCTTGTTTTAAATCTAAATTGGAGTCTGTTCCATCTTGTCAAACACCTTTGATGACCACTAATGAAGAATCGTCTCCATCTCCATCTTTTTTGACCTCTCCTAATAGTGAGAGTCCTTCTACGTCAGCTGCCAAAGGGAAAGCCGCCAAAGAATCATTTTTTTCTAGGTAAAAATTTTTAAAAATAATAACATTGATTTAAATTATTTTTTTTAATGAAATTTGTGGGGTTTTTTTCAGACTAAAATTATTTACAGAGAGACTAAGTATCAGTGCGGACTCAGGGAGTGGAGGGAGTCCACCGTCGTCTCAAAAGGGACAATCTCAGGGTTTCAATTATTTCCGTCGTAGCGGAAGAAAAGGGAGTGGTAGGAAGAGTGGGGTTCAATTGCCCATTTTGGATGACCGTCCTTCTTCTTCTAGTTCTGTCGTGTCTGGGACAAGACGGAATTCAGTCAAAAATCGTGGGTCAAGTAGTGACCCAGAGGGAAGAGGTGAAGATTTTTTAAGGAGAAGACCCACAGATCATAGTCAGAGTGAGGGAGAACGTGAGCTGGCCTCACCTGAGTGCTCTCCTGCTCTAAGTCGGTCAGCTGGAGAACAAGGCAAGTCTTCATCCTCGTCGTGGAAACAATGTAGTGGGAGTCTGGACTCAATTTTAAGCAAAGAAGAACCCAAAAGATCACCAGCCCGTCGACTAATGCTTCCAAGATTCTCTTCTTTTGTTCACAAAAGGACTGGAATGAGATTCATGAGACGATTGCAACCCAAATCTGATCATCAAAGCTGAAACTTTTTCTTGTCTTGTCTACATCGTCCGAAGTACGACTAATCAAACAATACCACATATATATATATATTAATATACATATATAAAATACCTATAAACTTTTTCAATGTATACAGAATTTATCCATTTTTTCAGTGTAGTGTAAACGATAATGCAAAACCATGTGACGTCATACAGATATTAATCTAAATATCAAAAGATATATTATAATAATTACAATGTATACTTTCAAGAACTGGAGACATGAGTCATCGTCGTGTATATATTTTTAACTAATTAATTAATATATAATATATAATTAATTCTTACAAACTGACTAAAGTTTAATGACGTCAACATGAAGGGACAGTTCGTCAAAAAAACTGTCAAAAAAACAAAATTTAAACTGCCATATAAAAAATTTCTAGTCAGTAATTAATATGCTACGTATACTTATAACAAATACATGTGTTGTACAATGTCTCTTTTTTTCTTCCCTTGACAGCCACAAAAATTGGCGGGTATCGTCATGCCCGTCTTTATTTAAGTGTATGATAATACATAAAACATACTTACAAAGTAGACAATGTTAACAGTTTACATTAATTCTTTTTAATTGTTCAAATTTTAGTTTTTGTTTTAATATGGACTAAAATCTTGATGTTCATGAAGTGTTTAAATTAATTGTGATGGCCGTTTTCCTCACCCAAGAAAATTAACTGTAAGAAAATTTAAAAAGCTTTTTCTACGCCCAAATCAAAGAGTAGGACAAAATATTTGTGTGAATTTAGACTCGTTTTGTCAATACAAAAAAAATTCATATCCTTTTAATGCACTCATCATGTCCTGTAGTCTTTTTACTAATGGATTAATCTTGTCAATGTAGAAATTTAACTGATGAATTATTAATTATTGTACAATGTCGTTTTTGATATTCAATTTAAATTTCTTGATTGTCATACAAAAGACGATGACAGTTCACCAGAAGCTCTTTACATTTTAATTGTGTCTCCATTTTCTCTTGTCATTTAATTATTTTTCAATCAATTTTTTTTGGGATTGAAAATTGAGATTTTTGTGAATTGAACAATCACTGAATAATTTTGTAGCACGCGTTAAAATTATTGCAAAAATTAATTTTTTTTGTATTGAAATGTGGAAAGTTGATGAAATATTTAAATTTTGTAAAAATAACTATTATAGGTGGTATAATAAAATATTTAACTGAATTGTTTTTTATATGTCAGAAATTCGCCTGGTGCGAATTTCCTCACTACATGGGACCTAGTAATGTTAAAAAAATGAAGAATTTATCTAAAATTAATTATAATTAAAAAATGAACACTTAAACTTAAAAGAACAGAGAAATTATTATCAGTATTTTGTTACCAAAGGTGCAAATAATACTTTTAAAGGCAAAGCTTAATCATTTTAGTTGTCTTCATAATTTAAATTTAAGCTCTCCAATATTTTGTATTGTTATACAAAAAAAGGGGACAAAAAAATCAGCTTTAATTATTCTCTTTAATTGTTTTTTTTACATTAATTAATTAGCAATTAATAAAAAAAAGAAATCATACCGATGTATTCTATTTAGTAAAAAAAAAATTAATATACAGAGTAGTTAAAGTTTAAGAGTACTTAAAAAATATTTAAAATAGTTGATACTCTAAAATCTCAGTGTTTTAGTTTAAAAAAACCCGAATTTACATTGCTGGTCAATGATTTTTAATCCATTTATTTTTTTCCTCTTGGTATAATGAAGTTTGTTTTAATAATGTTAAAATTAAAATTAATTGTCTTAGAATTTTGTAATTAATAATTAAATTAATAGAAATGTGCTATCTTAATCATAGCCAATAGAGATACAAAAAAAATCAAAATTTATGTAGCAATATTTTAGGATGTGGGTTACCTATACGTAGAATTACAAAGAAAACTAATTAGAATTAAAATTATGTTTTTAAGAAAAGAAGTTAAAATTGTTTAGAAAGTGTTCAAAAATTAACCAAATTAATTTTCTTTCGTTTTTTTACAAAAATAAATTAAAATCTCTGGAAGGTTTCAACTCTACCCAAAACGACTTTTACGAGGTTTAGCACAGAAATCACCTTTAAAATTTAATTTAAAAAATTGACTTTAAGTGTAAAAGTATGAACGGATATATTTAAATGATCAAGTGTTATGAATTATGATTTAAAAAAACAATTAAATATTGTACTAAATTGTAAAATTTGTGCTGTTTTTTCTGTGTAGACAAATTATTATACGAAATGTTAAAAAAAATCGAGAATACTCTCTCTCTGTTTGTATTGGTTGAATTTATGAATAATATTTAAATTGTGTAATATTTAATATAAAAAAAATATTTATCATACAATTTAATTGAAAAATATTCAAAAAAAATTGTATCGGAGGAAAAGGGAAAAGAATCCTAATACTGTGACAAATCGTACATACAAGTTGTATAAAATAAATTAAATTAAGAAACCTTTGGAAATTAAATTTATAACAAAGAGAAAATAAGTCAACACAAGTACAGATATTTAATTGTATACAAAAAAATGAAACCATAATAATTACGTAATTTATTACTGTAAAAATGTACAAGAGAAATAAAAACTCATCATGTGGTCGCGAAGGTTAAGAATAAAAATATAAAAAAATATATATATATTATATTAAATTAAATTATATTTAAATTTGTCAAAACCCAAAACAAAAATTCCTTTACATGTGAGAAAAAAAACAAGTTACGTGTGTGTGTAATAACAATCTATATATGAAAAAAAAATTATTACCTATATCTACGCTTGTAAAGTATCTTGAGAAAGAGAAAAGGATGAAGTAATTCATATCAAATTCAGAGAAACCTATTAACATTGTTACGGAAATTCAAATGATTACAAAGAAAAAGAAACCAAAAAATAATTTAAACGTTGTATGTCTGCTAAAAAAAATAAAAATCTGAGAATCAGTCAATTTTAAATGAATATATTTTTTCATCAAATTATTTTGCATATTAACAGATTAAATTCTTGATTGTCATTTTTTCTCTTGTAAGTTGTAATCGATTGTACTGAGGAATCCTTGCTAATTGTTAATGAGTAATTTTTCACTTAAGACAAATTGGATTTTCTAATGAATGACAATTTTTTCTAATTAAAATTTATTATTTGTACAACTTTAGCTTGATTTTCAAAACAAAAAAATAATTTTTAGGCCAGCCTCACATAATATTTTCCATGAGCTCTGAAATTGAATTAAATTATGGAGATTAATTTCAAATAAAATATTAGATTTCCAAGACTTACGTGTCAGGTAGAAAATGTCCATAAGTAATTTTATCGGAGCAATCAGAAGGGAAATTTCTACAGGTAAAAGCACAGGCACAAGCCTGAATATATCGACGTTTAATAGACTTGGCAAAATAAAATACTGCTGTGGTATGACTACAATATGCTTCAGTTGTAGGGGCTAAATTTGGACAGTTGGGCTGTAATTCAAAATATAATTCAATTGTACTCAATTAATAATTAAATTGCAATTTAAAATAAGAGACAATAGTTTGACCTGATGGGGACCTCCGCCATTCATATAAAACTGAACATGACCCTCCCGAACAAATGACGCGATAGCTCCAAGGCTTGTCAAAGTAATATCCACCATGGCTAGAAAATCAAAATGATTTTTTATTAAAAAATAATTCTGAAAAATAACTACGCAATTGTTATACCTGCATCAGACGGGTCTAATTTTAATGTTCTTAGCGGGATCTGTAGAAAAGGGTCAAGGCCAGTAACTCTCCTAATTTTTCGTCCAGTCTTGTCCATAAATTGAGATAATTAAACACTAAATAATTCCAGTTTAAAAATGTTTTCAATTAACTCACCTGTTGTTGAATATGACGTCCAACGACACCAGAAATATGAGCACCTAGACTGAAACCAATCATGTGGACATTTTCTGGACCAGATAAAGCATTGGATTTCATGAGGAACAAAATGAATTCAGCCACTCGATTGGCCACCATGTCCGTGTGTAGGTGACTAATGAGCACTTGCAACGTAATAATTCCTCACGTCAAATTTTCATTAATAATAACGGTAATATTTTTAATTTATCATTGAAAATTACATGTAATTATAGAGAGTGGTGATAATAGAAACGGCAATTTTGAGACTGTCAATCTCCCATAGTCCACCATAATTATATTTGCTGGGTAGTTTACATTTAGGTAGGCTAAATTAAATTATTTGGAAGGTTAATTGAGTTTAGAATTATTTCACCAATTATTATTAGAATTATTTCAAGTTAATTTTTTCACCATTTTTAACTTGCTGGACATCAGAGATTGTGAGATAATTTGAGAGGACACCATGGACCAAAAGGATGAGGGGGGCTCGCTCATTGTACCCAGAATAGATGAGGGATGTTTCATTGCCTAAATGAATCTCATGCTCTTCTTCATCATCTCTGTACATTTAATTGTACAATTAATAAATAATTTATTAACTGTAAAATATAATTATTATTTTTTTAAAAATTGGAAATTAAACTTACGCTGGATTACGAAATAAATAGAATTTTATATCATCTGGATTGTTGGAGACAAGGCCGAAACTGAAATTTTACAAAATTTAATTTAGATAATTTAATTCCCATTTAGCCAACAAAGTTTTCTTAAAATTTTTAATTAAATTGAGTACGTCCTTTACCTGTGAGGATTAGCTAAAGTAAATGGGAAATAGGTGGTGTATAATATGATCAAGATAATTGAAAGAGACAAGACTTTGTCACATGTTGAATAATTATTTCTTGTCATTTTGACTTTCAAATTAATTCTTGTATAAACTTTTTTACCAAAAAAATAAGTTTTGAATCACTGTCAACATGCTATAACTTTTTCAGTCACCACCTGATCCTTGGCAAGATTATTCTCAACTAAAATTTTAAACTTGACTGTTAATTTTTGTGAAGAGAACGTCAACTTACTTTTTCCTACATTTTAAAAAGTCAGGTAATCAGTCTTGTGCACATCTTCACAATTAATTGAGGAAGTTTAAAGAAATGAGATGATGCAATTTTACAAAAATGTAAAATTCTCACTGTCCTTTTTCGCTATTCTTAGCCAGTTAAATACGAGGAACGGTCAGTTTTTTTCTGATGATTGTAAATTACAATTTGTAATTGCAGTTTAAAATAGTAGTTGAGCTAAAAAATTCATCTCTTATTATGTAAACAAGTTTGAGGTGAGGGAAACGCTAAAATTTTATAAACTTTTTACTTTTATTTTCATCCACATCCGATCTACATCTCAATGTAGAATAATCACATGATGAAAATGTGAGTGTGTAAAATTATGGTCAAATTCTACACGTAGTCCGTGCTCAAGGAAGCTGAAGTATTAACTTAATGACGTTATGGTTAAGACATTAATTTTAAATTAATGTGGTCAACAATTCTGCCATGAGTTAACATGCACTCCTTCCCATTGCACGAGTACATACAAATAAAACTTTTTTTTGCCAGGGGATCAAATTAGAGAAAAAAAAATTTACCTGGATGAGATTTTTTGTTAGAAAAATTTGATGTCAAAGAGTTCATATAAATATGTATACTCATAATGAGTTAGGTATTTACTGTAGTGTTACTAATTTCATGACCTGCATTTGCATTGTTTACAAGTTCTTCTCTTTCTTTGTTAAAATTAGTTGTAAACATTACACATTACTCTTTAAAGAGAATTTAATTTGGGCTAGTTCTCTTGAATGACTTTTGAAAATGTTTTCTTTTGTAATTCCTATTTTTTTAAGAAATTAAATTTTAATGTGTCTGACAGACTGGTCACCAATCTGTTGACTACAAAAAAAATAACGAAATCGTCCCTAGACAAAAATTTCAGTCTGTCTGGAAATGTTCCAGTGACGAAATTGTTGAGGGAGTGATTTTGTTTCAGAAATAAATAATAAAAAAGTTGAGACAATTAAAAATTTGCCAATACTAAAAACAAAAACCGTTATAGGAAGATATTTAAATGTCCGTAAATAATGGAAATGTTTTTTGTTGGGTGACACAATCCACTGGAAAATTTACATGCCTCATGTCTGATGTCATATGAAAAATGGACCAATGGGCATGAAGGACGAGTCTATTGAACTAAACAAGACATTTGTCTTTTTATCAATAAACTACGTAAAATATCACATTTAACAAACTTGAGCACAGACTCAAAAGCAAAACGGAACTGAATTTCACCCATTTCAAGATAATCAATTTAATTGCTATTCTTAGACATCATGTGGGGTCATCAAAACAAAATTTCCAACCAATTTACAAATTAATTTAAAATGTTAATTACAATAAACTTTTCAAAGAATCTATACATCGTATATTTACACACTAAAAACATTTCAATTCCAACTAAACAAATTTTTACCATGTTAATTATCTCCCGTTTGAACGTATCCGTCCTTTGTACTTTAACAAGCTTGAAGCCAACTAAAATCTTAATGACATTTTGACATGCGTAAAGTTAATCCTCATTTTTAACTATCATATTTTACACATTACACATAATTTCGTCAAGGTCGAGCTCAAAAAGATTAAAAAGATAGAAATTAAAAAAAATAATAATAAATGAAAAATTCTTTACCTGGAATTTTTTTCGAGTGGGTCATTAGACTCGTGTCATGAAAAAAAAAAACAACCGATACCAGGAGGTCATCTCATCTCTGCTTAGAAGCGTGCTCAAAAAGTAGTTTGAACCACTAAAATGGACTTGGTGTCAAATAGAAGTTTTAACTAGAGAGGTTACTGTGCTCACAAGATAATCAGAACAATTAAAATAATTATTATTTAATCACACGACACTTGAAAATTAAATTGTCAAAAAAGGCGCGTGACCACAAGAAACTTTTCATTTTTTTTCAAACACACACATAAGTCGGGCATTAGACGTTAATCAGTAATGACAAAGTAATGAGGTTGACGCAACATAACAAAAAAAGCGTCATTTTCTATGAATTCTTACGTCTCAAACTAATTAGCATTTACAAGGAGAGAGATTACTAATTTCCAATCAATTCAAAGAACCAAAGAAGCCTGACCCTAGTTTTTTTTTCTTGGTACGTATAAATTTCCCTAATTCTTACTATTTTTAGGAATGGCCCTATTTAAGGTTTTCCCAACCCCCAAGTCCAAATCATTCTACAACTTTTTGTTGTACAACAAACACATTTAAAAGTGAAGGGTCTTCAAAGTTAACTAGGAATTTTATATTTAATTACAAAATGGAAGGACTCAAGTCCACTGTTACGAACACAACTTTAGTCATGGGCAAGTCTAAAGAGGAAGGTCTCAACGTTGCCATCGTCAATACGGCCACGGACAGCTCGAGTATTGGGTCATCGGAAATTTCGGAAGAGAGTACAGATAGTGTGGGATTTTTCGGGAAATATAAAGGATTTTTGTGGTCAATTTTATCCAGTCTTATGTGGACCATCACGGCTTTGATTGTCACTCTTTTGAAGGATTATCATCCAATTAATATTGCTCTTTGGAGATTCCAAGGAGCTCTATTCCCATCCATTCCTTTTCTTGTTGCTCATCAATTTTGCTCTCGAAAAAATAAAAATAAATTGGGAAGTATTGAAAGTTTACAACATGAAGAAGAGGAGAAATCAGACAGTAAAAAATATCCAAAATGGAAATTGTGCCTTGTTCTCCTGGTAAGTTTTGAATTAATTAATTAAAATATTGGAATTATATTTAAAATAATGAATTAATTTAATTTTTTATAGGTACGGAGTTTTTTAACGTGTAATGCCCTCATTTTACATTTTTACTCACTAAAATATTTGGATTTGGGAGACGCCCTTGTCATCACAAGTAGTACACCGATATTCGCCTATTTTTTCGCTCATTACTTTCTCGGAGAAGCTTGTGGCATTTTCCCCATCATTAGTTCTCTAACTACACTTGTGGGTGTTGTGATTATCACAAAACCTCAAAATTTATTCGATTTGGATCATTTTGACTTTCACACATTCCTTGGAGTTGGTCTCGCTTTGGGGTGTACCCTCGTCTCTACAATTTCTTTTATTACTTTGAGA
Source organism: Arrhopalites spinosus (assembly GCA_034700945.1). Lineage (NCBI taxonomy): Eukaryota > Metazoa > Arthropoda > Collembola > Symphypleona > Arrhopalitidae > Arrhopalites > Arrhopalites spinosus. The sequence goes on from JAQIVZ010000308.1 coordinate 13,149, forward strand.
TGGCTGAGAAGAATTCATTACTCTTTGACCCTGTTCAGTTTTGGTTCATGGGGAACAATTGAAAATTTAATTTTGGCGCTCATTTTGGGTGTCTTTAGTTTTCCGAAGAATGAAACGGATTGGTTGTTGGCTTTTGCTTTGGCTGTCCTCACATTTTTTGGACAGATTGCCATCATCATGGCACTCAAGAGTGAGCAAACTGGGCCAGTGTCTTTGGTGAGTTAAATATTTTAATTTTTATTAATTAATTCTTTAATTAATTTAAATTATTAATAATTGTTTAATTAATTTTTTGTGTAGATCCGTACTTGTGATGTCATTTTTGGATATTTATTCCAAATTATTGCCTCAAGACAAATCCCTGATTTGTACAGGTAAATAACATGCTAATTATTATTACGATAATTATTTTGATTAATTTAAAAAAATATATTCTAATTATTTTTATTCTAATTTTTCAGTGTTATCGGTGCAACAATCGTGATAATTTGTCTCGTCTTCACTGGTCTAAGAAAATGGCTGACAAGTTTACCACCCGAACACGGGACAAAAGTCCGATATTGGTATCTTCTCAAGTAAAATTAAGAATTTAATTTATAATTAAAATACGAATTATATTTTTATACTGTCACGATCTCAGCCATTTATACTTAAAAATATTGTATGTAAGTTACATTTAAAAGTTATTTAATTGTTATTTAATTAAAGTGAGACTCAAGTCCTATCGTTAAAATTAAATGACTATAAACGTCGCCAAATAATGAAACTAAATTTATGAAATTAAATTAAACGTTAAAATTTTGTTTGGATTAATTATTTAATAACAACTTTAATAATGGCACAACCACTAACTCTAATACTTAACGAGACTCTAAACGTTCCTCAAAATTCTTAGAATTTAACTAAAATTATCCGTACAATATTTGTTTACATGGAATGTGTGTTGAAAAAAAAACTTAACCTATCAGATCCACATTTTTAAATTAAAATTAAGTACAATTAATTTTGTACAAGATGAGAAAAAGTAAGTCATCACAGTTATAACTTTTTCAGAGAAAAATTGAGACTCAACTCCATTGAAATCGTATGGCTCCACATGAAATTGTTCTGGGTACAAAAAAGTCGTAGTAGACAGACGCCTGAAATAAAAAAAGCATTTAAATTTAAATTAATAATAAATACAAAAACAACAAATTAATTAATTAAAAAAATAATTAATTAAAATAAACTCACAGTTTCTTCTGGAGTACAATTCATACGAGCAAAAGCTTCCATACTGTAGGCACAAATAATGATGCCCGTCCCGGAAATGAGGGACATCCAAATGAGAACATTTCCCACAGCTGAATTACTCTTACGATTCCCAATAAAAACAAAAATTTGTCCGAAAAATCCAAAGAGAATTAAATTGACAGGGAAGAAAAAATTGAAGCTCATACAAAGAATGTACTCGTGAAAGATGGCGGACACGAGAAATACTAAAATTGTGGGTAGAGGCTTAAACAATTTCCCCAATCCGCTTTCCCATGCGTGCTGCCAATCAAAAAAATAAGTAATTTAATTTTTAATCATCATTAAAAGAAGAAACAAAAATTACTTTGAAAATATAAGTGTAGAGCCAGTCATGAACCAAACAATTCCACGTTTTATAGTACACAGCAAAGGACGAGCAGTTCCACCAATCCTGCAAAAAGAGAAATACCCGCATTTCACTTTCACTCTCTCTCCAAAAGGTGGGGACTTAAAACACTCGGAAAAGATTGCAACCGAATTTTATAAACAAAGAAAAAGAACCTTGTAAAATAAACGGTCACCGAAGCACATCACTTCAGCAAAGACATTTTGCCACGTATGGAGAATAAGATAAAAAGCCAGAATTAACATCAAAGTCCCGGGTAGCATGAAGGAGAAAATTAGAGCCAAGAATTGTTTCAAATTAATTGAGTGACCTGGAGCTCCAAAGTCAATGAGATGAGGGATACAAAATCGGGTCATGACAAAATTGGCGTAGAGAGCACAACCAACACATTGAGATAAATTCCAACACACGTAATTCCATCGAATTGTTTTTGTCCTACAAAAGAACAAAATTTAATTTAATTCTAATTTAATGGACTAATTTAGAAATAATTTAAATATTAAAAAACTCACCTGGGATAATTATCTCGATAGATGAGAGTAGGAGCAAATAAGAAATATAAATATTTAGTAAAATCAGGACAAGGAAAATTTCTATCATCCCATGAAATCCACGAATCTTTTCTAGTCCGAGTTCTCATTTTTTCTTCTTTATCTTCCTTTATTTCCATTTGGGTCACAAGACTCTCCTCATTTTTCGGTTTTCTTTGTACAACACCATTTTGCATTATTTTTGAGTCCTCTTGAGACATTTCAACATTTTCAATCTCATTTTCTATTGTTTGGGAATATGAATCAGTTTGAGATTCTTGTACAAAATTTAGTGCTCTGGGTAAATTACTTTGGACAAAGGCATACATTTTCATTAGAAGGCGGCCCTGAAAATTATTCAAAAAATTTTAACAAAATTTCTCCTTTTAAATTTTTTATTATATTTAAATATAGTTGAAAGGCACCTGTTCCATTGTAGCAATCATGGAAGAAGCCCAAGGCAGTGGGAATTTCCAAAGAGTTCGAGCTGGGACACAAATAAAAGCAATGAGAAAAGTCCCCAGTAAAATGGAAGCAATCCTGTCTACTATTCTCCGAGTTTCTGTAAATAGTCAAAATTATAATTAAAATTATAATTAATTTATTATTATTAAAAATTATTACTGGGAGTGTACTGAAGACGGGAGATGGCCCAATAGTAAAAACAAGGATAAAGAATAAAGATGGAGGCAAAATGGAGGGACAGAATGAGAGTCCAAGTACTCTGAAAAGATCCCAAAACTCCAAGTAACCGTTCCAAACCCAAGTCTACCCTGTTAAACAAATTTAAAATTAAAATACAAAAATTAATTAATATTTAATTTAATTTACATTCCCGTCTCGGTCAGGTCAACGAGCATTGTATGGAGGAGCATGAGGATTAAAGAGGCAATGAAGATATGATGAATAGTACGAAAATGTGGTAATTCCAATAGTTGAGTTAGTACTGATGGCCTACATTGAAATTCCTTCTCGGGTAGTCTCCCTACCCGGTTCCCTTTTCTGTACAAATTTAAATATTAAATTAATAATTAATTTCATATTTAAAGTTTTAATTATACTTTTTATCCTTATGGTCAATGGTATAGCCACGAGAGAGGAGAGACGGTCTTCGATTTGCCATGGGTGATTTTTCAAATGACTCGACCACATGATCCATTATTTCTGACAACCTTGAACCCATTTGATCTATAAAATCCGCTTTCAATTTCTAAAATAAATAGACAATTTACAATTAAAAATAAACAACTAAAAATAATTTATGTACCTTAGAATCACATCGAATGTCTTCAATCATTTTGTTCCTACAAGGATCTTGTACTGAACAACACTCCTCTTCAGACTTGGGATCTATAAAAAATAAATTGAGATATTCACTAAATGTAAGAATTTTTAATCACAATTAATTCCCAATAAATAATTTGACATTACTCTCTGAAGCTGTCATACTACTGATGTAGTTATAATTCCACTGGAACAATTAAATTATTTAAAACTTTCCTTTGAACTCACACACACACAAGAGAATGACGGGCTTTTTTAAATTCAAAATTAGAGACACATTTAAGCACATGAATGTACTCTGGTCGAATGTTGCTTGCCCTCTCAGCCGGTTGATAAGAGAATAAAATATGAATAGAGAAATAGTTTGAGAGAAAAAAAATTTGTCACTATGAAATTAACATTAGTTAGTCAATGCAGCCTCTTTAACTTGACGTAGGTACTTTAAAACTAAGTTGTGGTTGTTGATTATTATAGTCGTAAATGTTGGTTCAGCATATTTTACATGTTTGAATACTATTTATAATTTTTTACATAATTTAATCTTTAACTTTCGCTTTGAATAACAAATGCATACATTAAATACAGTGTACTGTATTGTATGCAGAGTGACTTCTTTGTACAAGAGAACACTGGAAAAATTACAAAATAATTAATTTAATTTAATTTTTCTTTGCTTTTGATGAGAGATTTTGTAATGTAGATTTAAAAAATGATAAACTCTATTTAGTTTTCAAGGTTAGAGTAATTTTAATATTTTTTACTTAAAGAACTTGTGGAAAGTACACAATTCTTGATTACAATCTTTTTAAATGTATAGTTTATTATAGGTGACTCCAAGATGATTTAGAGGTCTGTTACTTAACATAAATCAAAGTAAAATCTCACATTTGTCAAGAAACTGAACCGTCTCATGTAGATTTTTGTTTGGTCAGGTCAGTGTCTTTGTGGATTTTGTGGGAAGTTGGGAATAATTCCTTTTTGAGGGAAAATAAATTCCTTTTGAGTGACACAAAAAAAAGGATTGATGATGGCCCACATAAATAAAGCCTTTTGAATAATAAATTATACGTCAGCACATATCTCCCCACTCATTTGACAGCCCATAATCCTCTCTCTCTCTCTCTTAACTTGGCATGGCATGGGATGGGACAATGTCAACCACCTCAGTCCTGGTTAATCTCAGACGTACATGGAACTACATAATTTTGTCTCTTTTACATTTCACACAAAACTGATTATCTTTAATTATACAATTTAAGTTTGCGGTAATTATGATTATACTTGCAAAATGTTTTTTTAAAAGGCTATACATTTTTTTGTACGAATACAATTAATATCGGTTAGTATGCCAAACTGTTGAGTCAATAGTGTTGACTGTGTAGTGTGTACGGATATTGCATTTAGAAAATTATTTAAACATCACAATTAAATTTTAAATGAAAATTGTATAATGATCATTTATTATGATTTATTTTAAAAATAATTAAAATACAATGGACGATTTAAGTTTTAGTGTAAAAACCAATTTGACTATTTTTTGATTTCAGCTCCAACGAACAGCGTCACAGGAAAGGAATCTCGGGATGAAAAAATCTTTGAGTGGAGTCTACAAATTTATTAATAAATTAATTAATTGGTTAGAAATTATTTTAATTGCAATAATCATGATAAATGTAAGCGGACCTCGGCTGGTGGGCAATTATTGACACGAGAAAAATGTTCCATTGTGTAAAACATGTGAATGAAGGCATGTCCAAGACCCAGTGACCAATGCTAAAAATTTATTTCAATTTTACGATTTTATGATTAATAATTAATAGTTAATTATTAACGATTTTTTATTGGAAATTATTTAATTATTTTACCATAAAAATATTTCCAAGTCGAGGAAATTTCTTGTTGGACAAGAAAGTCAAAAATGTTCCAGGACCCGCAAACATGAGGCCCATGACTGGACAAAAGAATTGGGTGGCAAAGGAAATGGCGTACTCGTGAAAAAAATTGCTAATTGAAAAAACTAAAAGAGCTGGTAGCCATGTCATGTATTTTCCCAGTCCGTGAGTCCATGCTTCTTTGTAGACGTAATTGTAGAGAAAATCTTGAACTGGAGTATTCCATGTTCTAGAAAATTTCAAAAATTAATTCCTTTAATTTCAAAATTATCACTAAATCTGTAATAATTACAGTTTACAAGTTTAAAATTTTAATTATTAAAATTTACCTGTGATACTGAGCCATTGATGTAGAGTTCCACCAATCCTGTTGTAAAATTGAAATTGAAAAATTAATAAAACTTAAATAATTTCCTCAATTAAATAAATTACCCTGTAAAATCCACGGTCACCAAATCGTAACAATTCTCCAAAAATATTTTGAATTGAGTGTAGTAAAGTCACCCAAGCGATAATATTCCCAATTGAGCCCACAACAATTTGATAGGCAAAAACAGTTAAAATTTCTTGAATTGTCATTGGTTTTTGAGGACCAAAATCTTGAAGTACAACATAGCCGATTCTTTGATGAATAAAACTGTAGAATAAAATGGAGCCCACTGCATGAGCAAAATGGGACAAAATGAAACTCCATCTTCGTTCATTGCTCCTAAAATATTTTTAATTACAATAAATTAACTTTTTAACTATTTAAGTACAATACAAACAAATAGACAATAGTAAATTTACCTGGGATAATTATCTCGATAAATAAAAGTTGGGGCGTAAAGGAAATAAATTAATTTTTGTACATTTGGACATTTGACATTATCATCAAAATATTTAAATTTATCCCCACTCTCACTCTCAGAGTCTCTAAGGGACGTTGTGGAAGTTTGAGAGTTTAAAATTTTGGTTCTTTGTCGTAACTGACTTGAATTCTCATCAGAGTTTTTTGTTTTGTTGGTCAAACTCTGTGAAGAGTCTTTGTTCTCTTTTTTGTGGTTTTTTACATTGAAAACTCTTGGAAAGTTGGTTCTAATGAAGGCGTACATTTTCATGATGATTCTTAGCTGAAATAATTAATTAATCATTAGTATTTTTTCAAAAAATATTTCCCACAAATTAATCCTCCATTTAATTTAATTTAAAATGTTATTTATGGTCACCTGCTCCATTACAACAGCAGCTGAACAAGCCATGGGAAGTCTTTGATGAATAAAATGAATTCGAAATGGAATGTAGAAAGTGGCCAAGAAAATATTTCCTAGAGCTATAAACAGACTCACGTCCAGCACAGTCCCAATTGCTACAATAAAATTTAAATCACAATTAATTATCATAATTAATTATTATCAACACATTATTAAATTAATAGAGACTAACTTTTAGAAGTCTTTTTAGCTCTCAGGTGAGTCCAAAGACGAAAAATGGGATACATGGCTATGATCGGCATTAAATGCATCCCCACAATAATTGAAAATGTGAGAACTGTTAAAAAATAATGCAATAATTATTTTAAAATTAATTAAATATTAATTGAACATTTAAAAATTCATTTTGACTGTAAACCTACCAACCTGGTTTTCCAAACATGCGCTTCATATTACCAAATCCGAGATCAATACTACAATTAATAATTTAAATTAAAAATTTAAAATGATGATCATTTAATGATCCAAATAATTAAATGTTAAAGAAAATAAATTGTGAAACTGACCTTCCATGTAAAATAAGATCGGAGACGGCACTGTAAGCAAGAAAATGGACAAAAACAGCGAGGATTATATTATGCACTGTTTGTATCTCCTTTATTTTTATCATTTCTGTCAACAATGAGGATCGTACTTTAAATTCCTTCTCTGGTAATGTTTTGTTCCTGAAAATAATTAAATTCATAAAATCAAAAGCCAAGCTTAATCAAAATAATAATTATTTTTAAAACAAATTAATTAGCCACTTACAAGTGCCTAGAATTTTGAAGACTAGAATTAATTCCTTTTGAAGCCGTAGCCACATGTCCATTTAAATCACTGATTTTCTTCATATTTACAAATAAATAACTTTACATGCACACTTATCCCCACTAAACTAATAACTACTCACATGCACAATACAATTAAGTAAATTAGCTTAATAATCCTCAAATCAATTAAAAATTACTAAAATCATGATTAAAATATTTAAAATAAAATACTTTTAAAGTCATGAGCACAATTTTGACAATTTATAAAAAGTGACTAGTCGTCGCTCGTTGAAAACTAAAAGGAAAAAAAAGTTGTAATTTTTATCAGTCTTTGACAAACACTCAAGTGGTATGTCATCACGTGTACCTAAACGTCAAGTTGAACATTATGTCAAAATTATTTATACAGATTAAATATTTATCCATTTACAATTAAAATTGACCAGTACATAGTTACAAATGAGGTGAGCCTTAGTCTATATAAGAAAAATTCGCTATTTTTGCTACGTTTGCAATTTTAAAGTCTAACTCTCAGTCTACACCACCCAACTGTTTAGATATGGCTCATTATCAGTAATTTTAAAACAAGTCAAAAGTTCATTTGATACAGAGTTGTACAACAATTTAGTTAATTAGGAAGACAAATACTCAAAATAATAATCATTCTATGTGTACAATGTAACTAAAGGTGGATAAAATGAAAAGGAAATAATTTTGTATTCTTTTTCAAGCCTTTATTTAACTTTTGGGGAATGTTTATTTGCTCCCAAGCAAATCTCTCTCTCATGTTTATTCTAAGAACTCTTCAACAACATTCTTCAAGTACGATTAGATAAAGTCAACGTTAATTTAATTTTATCTTCTCATGTATCATTCCACTCTACACACACATTACAGGAAGCCATTTTGTACGTCGTACAATGTGTATAAAATATAATGAAATTTTGAATGGCTTTCATTTTCTATAAAAGACGAGAACCATTGACCAATTTCATTAGACTAATGAAAAGATATTGAAAAAAAGGACAAAAGACGCCATTCAAAAACTTTAGTTAAGACTGGCAGGCTCAGGTTCAATAAATAATATTGACTGCACAGTGTGTTTAATGTTGGTGACGTTAACTATGTAAACTAAAGTACATTACAGTTAGTTGAAATGGAAAATGTAACTTTTTCATTTATATTCATTTAATTATTTCTCGTTCATTCAACTATTCCAAATGGCCTTCATCTCTCTGTCTCTAAAATAGACAGGAAGAGATTTTGTAGAAATTGTGATGGGCTGGTTCATTTTTGCTATATTTACAAGCTTAAGCTTTGTCCTATGCAAAACAAATGTGCAAAAAAATGTATAAGACTGTAATTCATGGAAGTGGACTACCTTTTGTTATTGAATGGTTCAATTGAAAGAGATAAAAAACGGACCGAGTCGTAATCATTTGCTTCATCCTGTTGTCTATTGAATTGTTATCGGCCAGCCACCTTATCATTCCGTTCAAGAGCCCACAAAAATTCATTACATAATCATCTTCTACCTCCACTGGTCCTTAACATTTTTTTAAATATTTTTCTCTTTATTATTTTAATCATAATTTACAAAATGATTTTGTGGAGATTTGTATTTTTCAAATAAAATTAGTGTGAAAATATTGTACATTTTTTTTAACGGTTAAATAATGGACCAATTTTGTGGATCACGATTTTGGGTAAATATTTTACAAAAATTTTGTGTTTTTATTTATTTTTAATTTATTTTTAATTGTTTTTAAAGGATCTCGACTTGACATGGTACACGAATGACCCGGATTTGACGCCATGTTTTCAAAAGACAGTTTTAGTATGGATTCCTGCCATTTTTATTTGGGTTTTTGCTGGTTTTGATATTCTTAAGTCTGCGGGCTTGTCCAAGCCAAGACGAAGACCGATACCGTGGTCACTTTTTAATGTTTCGAAAATTGTCATTTGTTTACTTTTAATGTTAACTGAAGTTGTTAATTTGAGTAATTCACTTCGATTGGAAATTGGCGGATTCGTTGGTATGCAAATTTCAATTTAGTTAATTAATTAGTGGAGAATTTTGTTGGAATTTAATTTTAATGATTTTTAATTGTAGTTTATGCTGTGGATAAATACACACCGATTCTCAAGCTTTGTACTTACGTAAGTATTTTTTTAAAAATAGTTAAAATTTATAATTTTGACAATTAATTAATTTTTTCAGGCATTAGTGATGGGATTGACAATATTCTCAAAGAAAAATGGCGTACCAGCGTCTTCCATTCAGTTTGGATTTTGGCTTCTTCTTTTAATTTGTGAATTTTTTCCATTTCGTACAGCCATCAAAGATGATCAATTTTTAGATGTACGTCAAATTAAAATTCAAAATTAAATTTTAATTTGATCAAAATTTTAAAAACTTAATTGATATTTTAATTAATGAAGGAAAAAAATGAATATTTACTGTTACTCATCGCACACATTTTCTACTATCCCCTAATAATTGGACAATTTCTCCTTAATTGTTGGGCTGACGTGACCATTCGTTCTGTTGAGAATGATGCTTATGATAAGGTTCAAAATCAAAAAATTAATATTTAAAATAAATTTTAATTGAAGTTTAATTATAGAAATCCTGTTTACAACATGAAGCCTCACCACTGAACCAACTTTTCTTCTCTTGGTTTGACCCCATGGTTTGGCAGGGCTATAAAAAAGCTTTAGAATTTAAAGATTTATGGGAATTAAATCCAGAGGATAAATCAAGAGTGAATGTTCCATTATTTGACAAATATTGGTCTCGAAAATTACAAAAAAATATGCAAGACAAAGATGAAGGAAAAGTGACTAAAATAAAACCAGTTGGTAATTAATTAATTAACTAGATCATAACCATAGAGTAATTTTTTAATGACAATTATTTTCTCCTTTTCAGGAATTCTTACTGTCCTTTTTCAAGCTTTTGGTAGCACTTTTTTTGCTGGAGCTGCTCTCAAATTAATTCCTGATTTACTTGCTTTTGTATCCCCTCAAATACTCAAGTAAAATTAAAAATATTTAAAATTGTGAAAAGTATTTAATTAAATTATTTTTGTCAACAGTTTACTAATTAACTTCACAAATAGTGATGAAGAAAGTTGGAAGGGTTATGTGTACGCTGTGATAATGTTGTGTTCAGGATTTACTCAAGCTTTGGCACTGGCTCATTACAATCATTTTATGTATACCGTGTCACTAAGGGTCAAGTCAGCTTTGGTTAGTGCTGTGTATCGCAAGTCCCTTCTCATTTCGAATAGTACAAAACAAGGTAATATTTTTGATTATATAATGAAGATTTGTTTTACAATTAATTTTGATGGTTAGGATCCACGGTGGGAGAAATTGTGAATTTAATGTCGGTGGATGTACAAAAAGTATTGGATGTGATTCCCTACATTAATTTTATTTGGAGTAGTCCCATACAAATTGCCATTGCTCTTTACTTTCTCTGGGGATTGTTAGGGCCTTCTATTTTTGCTGGGGTTGGGGTCATAATTGTATTGATTCCAATTAATGGAGTTCTCAGTGGATATGTGAGGCGCTATCAAATGACTCAAGTAATCACGAAATTATTTTCCCCAAAGAGTAGAAAAATTGCTGTTTGAATTGAGCGACACAAGAATTAGAATTAATTCTGGAGAAAACTGTCAAGAGTCTTGACCCTTAAATAATTTTTCGCCCAACCTAGACAGCCATTTTGCTACTTTTTTGGGCCCTTCCTCTTTGTTAAATTGACGAGTTTAATATAAGTTTAATTTAATTTATAGATGAAAAATAAAGACGAGAGAGTCAAACTCATCAATGAAATTTTGTCCGGAATTAAGGTAAATTTTTTTCTTAATCAAAGTCAAATTTTTTTTTAAACATTAAAAATTACATTTAAATTAGATTTTAAAACTCTACGCTTGGGAGCCTTCATTTCAAGACCATGTACTCAAGATTAGAGAAAAAGAAGTCAAGAATTTGACGGATGCCTTAATTTTGAATGCCACAAATGATTTCCTGTGGACTTGTTCACAATTTTTGATTACTCTCGTCACTTTTGCTGTCTACATTCTCAGTGATAGCACCCACGTCTTGGATGCTTCTACAGCTTTCACTGCCCTCAGTCTATTTAATGTTATGACATTGCCATTAATTGCATTGCCAATGGTCGTTGTTTGGGCTATTCAGGTTTGTCCAATAAAAATCTTACTATTTAATTATTTCAACAATTAATTTTTGTATTTAAATAGGCTGCTGTCAGTTTAGGTCGTCTCAACAAGTTTATGAATTCAGAGGAAATTGATCCAACAGCAGTGACTCATAATTCTTCTGAAAGTAAAATAATCTATTAAAATTAATTGACAGTTATTTAATTGTTCAATTTATACAGCACACCCAATTGTAATTGAAAACGGGAATTTTTCATGGGATGGAGATGAGAAGAGTCCAGTTCTCAAAAATATTAATTTGAAAGTAAAAGAAGGCAGTTTAGTTGCCGTTGTTGGAGTTGTTGGCTGTGGCAAGTCAAGTTGTGAGTTTCTCAATTAAAGTCATTCCAGGACAAAATTTAATTGTAATTTATTATAGTACTCTCAGCAATGTTGGGTGAAGTAGAAAAAACGAGTGGTCGAGTTAACACAAAGGTACAAATTTATTTTTATTGAAACAGTAAAAATTAAATATCAATTAAATTATTTTAGGGGTCAATTGGCTACGTAGCCCAGCAAGCTTGGATTCAGAATGACACGCTAAGAGAAAATATTTTATTTGGGAAATCCTACGACCCAATTAAATACGACAAGGTCATTGACGCCTGCTCTCTTCTTCCTGACCTGGACATTTTTCCAGCTCGTGATAAAATTGAAATTGGAGAGAAGGTAAATTATAAATTAATTTTTAATTATTTGAATATTAAAATCAATTTTAATTTTAAATAGGGAATTAATCTCAGTGGTGGTCAAAAGGTATGAATTCCATAAATTATTGTTTAAATAAAAGAAATTATTTTAACTATTTAAAATTAACAGCAAAGAATATCATTGGCAAGAGCCGCCTACAATAACGCCGATGTCTATTTACTAGATGACACTTTATCAGCTGTCGATTCCCACGTTGCAAAACACATTTTTGATAAAGTATTAGGTCCACATGGACTCCTCCAAAATAAAACCCGGGTACTGGTCACCCATGGAATTAATTTTCTTCCCCAATTTGATCAAATTATTGTAATGAAAGATGGATGCATTAGTGAGGTTGGGACTTATCAGCAACTTATTGATAAAAAGGTTGGTAAGTTTTTTTTCAAAATAAATATCAAAATTAATTCTTTTTATTTAAAAAATTGAATAGGGTGAATTCGCCGATTTTCTCACACAATACCAAACGAGCCAAGACAAAAATGAGGAAAATGAAATCCCCGAAGAAAAACTGAGAGTGTCTGTGAGTGGCAGCGAGACAGAAAAATCGGGAGAAGTTATTGTAAGAAATAGAAAAAATAAATGGCAACAAGAGAGTTTATCCTCCAAACATTCAAGATCCATTCAAGTCGAAGAAAAAGAAAGTTTATTAACCCCACAAAAATTGATTATGGATGAAACGTCAGAGACAACCGGAGTGGCCTGGACTATTTATTTTGACTATTTTAAATCCGCCACTTGGATAAGAGTCATTCCAGCTGTCATCATGTATTTTATTTATCAAAGTAATAGCCAAAATCTTATTAGAAAATAATTTACATTTTTTTAACCATTTTTAATTTTATTTATTAGGCTTTGCCATTGGCGCAAATTTATGGCTCTCCATGTGGTCCAATGAGCCCATTGTGAATGGGACACAAGGAAATCGTGATTTGTATTTGGGCGTCTATGCTGGTTTTGGTGTTGGCCAATGTAAAATATTTCTACTTTGTCTCCTTAATTTAATAAGAGGATTCTAATTAATAATTTTTAAATTAAATAGCTGTGGCATTCCTTACGGCCGCCATTTTAATTGGATTGGCGGCTTTAAGATCATCAGCAGTTTTTCATGGGAATATGTTGGCTCGAATTTTGAGAGCTCCCATGTCATTTTTTAATACGACTCCTACGGGGAGAATCGTCAATCGATTTGCCAAAGATGTGGGTAAGAATCTTAATATTTAATCACCATTTAAAATTTTATTTAATTGCTTTAAATACATTTTTAATGTTTTAGATGTACTGGATAATATGCTGCCCATGTTGATAAGAACGTGGCTTATAATGATCATGCAGGTAATTTTTTTAAAAAAAGGAACTTGTGACCTATGACCTTTATAATATTGTGTATAATTTTAGGTGCTAGGAATTCTCATCATTATTATTTACACGACTCCTATTTTTATTGTGGCTGCAATTCCAGTATTTATTTTTTTCTACGCTGTCCAGGTTAGTTAATTAATTTTTTTTGTCATGATTTTTTATTTTTGACTTTCCTGAAATAATTTTGCTGTTTTTATTGAATTTTAATTGTTACAGAAATTTTATGTTCCAACATCTCGACAATTAAAACGTCTCGAGAGTGTCACGAGGTCTCCAATTTATTCTCATTTTGGAGAGACCATAAATGGAGTGGCCACAATTAGAGCATTTGGACAACAAGAACGTTTTATTTTACAATCAGAAGCTAAAGTGGATGCCAATCAACAATGTTATTTTCCATCCATGTTGTCCAATCGATGGTTATCTGTCCGAATGGAAGCTTCCGGTGCTCTCATCATATTTTTTGCGGCTCTCTTTGCAGTGACCAGTCGGGGAACTTTAAATCCGGGACTTGTGGGTCTTTCCATTTCTTACGCTTTACAAATGACTTTTGGTTTGACGTATCTTGGTAATTAACATTTAATTTACTTCATTTATTCCTTTTAACTAATGTACAGATATTTTTTTAACATTTTTAAATGTGATTTAGTGAGATCTATATGCGATGTGGAGGCCAATATCGTTGCTGTGGAAAGATTGAGAGAATATGCAGAATGTCCACAGGTGAGTTTATAATTAATTTTTAAATGTATAATTTAATTGATAATTAATTTTAATATAGGAAGCACCTTGGAGATCACTAAGAAGACCACCAAAAACATGGCCAGCCTATGGTTCAATTCAATTTAATCAGTATGAGACTCGTTACAGAGAAAATCTTGATTTGGTTCTCAGAAATGTCAGTTTTCAAGTTGAACCTGGAGAGAAGGTTTGTCCTAATTAATTATTTTATTTTATTTAAATTAAAAACCGAAATTAAATGTTATTTAACTTAAATAGATAGGAATAGTTGGAAGGACAGGAGCAGGTAAAAGTTCAATGACCCTTGCCCTCTTCCGTTTAATTGAAGCTGTTGGAGGCTCAATTCACGTTGATGGAGAAGACATTGCCAAAGTTGGTCTTCATGACCTTCGCTCTCGTATTACAATTATACCACAGGTAAAATTTTTTTTTTGGAAATAATTAAATATTTTAAATACAATTTCTAATTTATTTTAGGACCCCGTCCTATTTTCTGGGACTCTTTTATTTAATTTGGATCCATTTGGAAAATATTCGGAAAATAATGTATGGCGTGCACTTGAGTCAGCTCACTTAAAAAATTTTGTTCGGGATTTACCTGCTCAATTAATTCATCCAATTTCAGAGGGAGGTGAAAATCTTAGGTAAAATAATAATTATTTATTAATAATTATTATTAATTAAATTTAATCATAAACACACTTTAAATTTTCCAAAAAAAATTTATTAGTGTGGGCCAAAGACAATTAGTCTGTCTAGCAAGAGCTCTCCTCCGAAAAACAAAAATTCTCGTACTAGACGAGGCCACAGCAGCAGTTGACCTCGAGACGGATGACCTCATTCAACAAACAATTCGTCAAGAATTTAAAGATTGTACTGTCGTCACTATCGCCCATCGTCTCAACACCATCATGGACTCCACCAGGTTAATTAAAAAAGTTTAATTAAAATTCAAATAAATATTAAAAATTTAATTATTTACAGAGTCATCGTAATGGAAAATGGACGAATGGTTGAGTTTGACAGTCCAGAAAATCTTTTAAAAAATAAAACCTCCATTTTCTTTTCCATGGCCAAAGACGCTGGTCTTACGTGACAATAATTTACAAAAAAAAAAAAAAAAATTTATTTCAAAATAAATTCCCCAAATTTATTTTACACAAAAAAAATAAAGAAAGAAAACAAATTACTTAAACTCAACACTCAACAAAGTAAATAAATAAATTCCAAACTTTCTCCCCGTACAGTTCACATGGTCATACATATTTCAAGACTGTGTCGACAAAGATACGGAGGCTTTTAACGTCTCCACTTTTTTTGAGAGAAAAGGGGAGGAGGAGGGGGGTTGTGAGACATTAAGATGATGGGAGCTTTGAAGCGATTTTCCAGGTAGACAATAAAATGTTGAGCCTGTTCTATAGCTGACAGCAAATGGAGTAGCCCTGTTCCTTATTTCTAGACTCTTTGACTACCTTCACTCCCTTTTTTCTTTAACTAAGTCTCCCACCTCATAAGCTTCTCACATTCTGCGAGTCCCAGATAAAAATTCTTGCACTCCACTTGATCTATAGAGAGAGAGTCAGAAGAGTCAGTTCCAAAAAGAAGAATAGAAGCCTTGTTATATATAGGAAAAAAATGTCTTAAAAATTTTCACTAGTTTCATCTTAGCTTTTCTCCAAAAAGTTGAAATTGTAGAAAGAGAGAGAGAGAAAGTCGTCGCCGTCGTTTTCGTCATCGGAGCATCCGGTTGTCCGTTGTAGAGATATGACTATAAGGTGGGCATGTGTGTGTGTAGACGAGAGAGAGAGAAATAAAGAAGAAGAAAAGGAGAGAGGAGGACAGGCTCCACTTAAGACGAATCCATTACATTACTTACAGGTTCAACGTTCAGCTCACGCCATCCAATTCCCAATCTGTCTTCTTACTTTTCTTCTCTCATTCTAACAAAGTGTATCAACATCTTTTTTTTGCCTTTCCCTTTTCTCACAGAACCAAGTTCACAGACTTGCGTATATCAAGAGAGAAGGTGAAAAGAAAACAAGGAGAAAGTATTCTAAGGTTTTCTATGTGGCCAATGGTCCACACACTTGGTGTGTACTCTCTCTCTCTCTATGAAAGAGAAGACAAGCTACTTACGTCGAGATTACTGATGTTTCTCCTTCTACACTCTAAGTCTCTCTCTCTCTCTTGTCGTGCTTATAAGCAGTTAGCTAGTGGACACTTTATGTCAATGTCAGAGAGAGAGAGCTAGATCGGCAAGTAGCTTAGACGCTTAGACTCTCTCAGAGTCTCTGAATCTGGATACATTGGACCAGAGGAGAAAAAATGGTACATAACATGCGTCCACCTACAAATACCAAGTCATGTTATATTACAGCACATCAATTTATTTTAGTCTACTCTCTTTCTCCTTTGAATTCCAAAGGCTTTCTCCTTTTGTGTAATGCACACAGAAAGTAGGGGAGGAGAGGGATTTCTATTAGTTCTAGTTCTCATTCTAATAAAATGGGCCAACTGACCTTTCCTGGGTCATGGACCATTTCTTCGTGAATAGGTTTTTTTTAAAAATAATGTATTCTGACTGGACTGCAGTCTTCAATTTTCAAACTTTCTCTCTTTCGGAGAAAACACAAAAATGGACATGCTACACATACACTTTGTGTATGTTGCAAAAAAAACTAAAATTTAAGTGGATTTTTTGACTGGCACTCCACTTTCCCCAAGTCTTTTAGTGAGGATTTTTTTTTGTATAGAGTAGAAAAAAAAATAAAGTGTAGAAATTATTGTCTTGAAATATTTTGGTGGTAAATCTGGAAGAATGGAAGTCCAAGAAGAGAGAGAGAGGCACGGCTGTCGCCTCTGATTGGAATTGAAAGCAAGTGAAGGAGAAAGTCTTTGTTGGATTCCACGTAAAGGTTGTGTATGTATAGCCCTTTCCTGGGTTGTACTTTGAATTTTAAAATTTCTTAGCCCAGAAATTTTCTTAGAAAAAGAAGTGAAAAAGAGAGAGAGGAGGGCTTGAACTTGCTCTTGGTTTTTGTTCTTGCGGAATGAGTGCACCAAAAAATGGATGATGTAGGAATGGTAAGTCATGGGGAAATAAATACATGTTGAAAATACCTTTCTTATAACCATTCTGGTCAACTTTCCCATTTAAACTCTTGTCATTTTGAAAACTTATGGCCCAATTCCTTTCTCCCAATCCCCTCCTTGATCCATCTCCCCCACACTCTCCCCAGCTTTACTTTTGACACTGTAGCTTTACAAGAGAAATTGTACTGCTACAAATCCAGAGAGAAAGCAAAGAGAAAGGAGGAGGGGGAGGAGGATACTCAAATTTCCTCAATTTCCTGCTCATCCGTAATCTATTCAATGGGTGAGAATATAATAATAAGATGTGATGAAATAAACATGCACTTTCTCTACAATTTTCATTAGGAACTCGCCAAGAATAAGAAATTATTCTCCCTCCCTCTCTCTCTCCCACTCCAATCCAATGGAAATGAGATGGAGAGAGACGAGTGGTGGTGATGAGAGTCATCAATCTTCATTGATGGAGGGGGAGAGAAAGAGAAGGATTTGGCTCCAGCTCCCCTGGGCACCTCACCTAATATCCCTTGAGTTGCAAATAATGAGCTACGTTATAGTCGGCCCCATCTTGTAATATACTCTCTCTCTCTCTACTGTACTTTCTCTCTCTGTACTTTCTATATCCTTCCCCCCATTGAACAAGACATGGGGCCCCTCCAAAAGGAAACTCATCCACTGTTTTTCTCCCTTTTGTGTGGTCTCCACTTTCTTCTTGACTGCCTTGGTTTGGTTCACCAAAGGAACCAAGATTTAGATCCTAACCTTCAATGCATCTTACCTACTACAAAATGCACATCCAAACAAGCCAAAATCTTCTCTCTCTCTCTCTCTCTCTGTCTGTTAGTGACAGTCTCAGTCTCTATAGCCCCTCTCTCTCTCTCTCTCTGAGTCAATGCATAGAATAATCAGATTTGAATTTCGGAGTCAATATTGACCTATCCTTTTTCTCCCCCTCTTTTTTTCTTACATTTCATCCTCTCCCTATCCTCCTCCCCCTCTCCCTCATTTTTATATTCCAAAGCTTTGTATGTACAGTCAGGTTGAGCTCTTTAGAAAGGTTGGCTCTGGCTCGTTCTTTTTATTGTTTGCTCTGTGTTACGCCTTCAAATTCATCGCTCTGACTCTCCCCCGTCCACTGTCCTATTCCAGGCTATGCTATAGTACATGTGGAGAAAGTATAGAAAATGGAGGATATATGTGAAAGTTATAGAGTAATTTTTTTTATGAAAACGTATATCTTTTACTCATCTCCAAAAAAATATGCTGACACCGGAACATGGCAAAGTTTACTCATGTGGAAAGAAAATTTTATTTGAATCCCCCACTCATAAAAGTGAAAGTGAATCTGTAGCCATTTGAATGTAGAATTGTAGAAAAATCATTGAAAATGTTGTTCAATATTAAAATTCTATAAATAAATTCCTCAATTTTGAGAGAGAGAGAGAGAGAAAGTGAGGGATTTAATTGGTTTTAGTTAATTTAAGTAAAATATTTTAATAATCCAAGAGAGAGAGAGAAAATATTTCAAGGGCATGTAAAATTTAGAGATTTAATTTTTTATGGATAGTCATAAAAAAGAGGAGAAAGTTTTGTAGTTCCTTGTCCTCCCCAGTGAATATTCATAACAAAATTGTAATCCCGAGGATTGGAATAATTACAAGTGTGGATAATATGTGTGTACATAAAAAGCTACACAAAAAGTTACCACCTCTCCCCCCCTCTCTCTCTCTAACAAGAAGGGAGAAAGTCAATTTAGAAAGTGGCTTTCAATATGAGATAAGCTAAGGGAAGACTAAAGTGTGTGTGTGTGTGTAATATATTATATAGAGAGAAAGTTGCATGTTATACAAAAGGAGGAATAATGACAAGGGTTTCGTGCATAGGAGTAATTATCAACTTTTCTCCTTTTGTTGTTCATGATGCCTTGGTCATTATGTTTTCTCCTCCTCCGGCTCTTCGTATGTTCTTTTTTCCTTTCTCCGTCTTGGTCTCAAAGTTTTTTTTTACCTCTTACTCGTACTTTCTCCCTCGCCAAAGTGCGAAAACTCTTGGCTCTTCCTTTAATTTTCTATTGTGTGAAGTGTGGAGAGTTTCTTTTACAAAAGTGTGTACATATTCATTTTCTCTCAAGTTTAAACAGACTTTCACTTTTTTTTACTTTTTGAATTTGACTCTATTAAAGCAATCGGGGGGAGTTTGTAAAAATTTTGAGATATTCACACAGAAAAAAAAACTTTCTCATCTGCTCCGCTTCCCTTTTGTCTCTTCCGATTTGTGTGTCAACTGCATAAAAAAGAGAAAGGAAGAAAGTCTTTGTCTTGACATTTCTCTTGTCTATTTTCTCCTCCTCCTCTTTCTAGATTCAAAGAACAAACAGGAAGCTGGGAAAGATATTTAAACAGAGGCACTTGACTTCCTTCCTTTCTTTTTTGTGTCCGGAAAAGAGGGGACATGCTTTCTCCTCCTTGGCTATGCAAATCTTCCTAATCTTCCTCCCTCTCTCTACCTTTTACAAAATTCAAGATCAGTTGACTAGACACAAAAATTATGAAACCATCTTTCCCCCAAAGAAATAGCTTGAGACTAGTCGTATCTGTACAGTGATCACATTCGCATCTGTAGGGAAATCCTCCAAATTCCCCCGATGAATTTCTCTATTTTTCTTCTTTTTTTTATAAATATAGACGTGATTAGAAAATGGAAAGATGTAACATTTTCAGAGATTTTTTTTTCTAGTTAAAAAAATGAACATGAATTCATACAAGAGAGAGAAAGTCCATGCATTTAACAAGTAAAGTGCCTACTACCGTCCTTGTACAGGATGGATGGATAAAATTGGCCTCACTTGAGACTTTCTCCAGTGTTTTTTTTCTCTTCTGGTCGAGTATTAGAAGATGTGGTTCTAGCTGAGGGAGAACGTGACCCGCATTTTTTATGAGTATTTCCTGACTTGATAAAAAAACTAGAAAAAAGGGGGGAAGGTTGCTTTTAGCCTGTAATTGCATTTGCAGGTGAGGGTTGAAATGGAGAAAGTCCTCATCAATCTTTCCCCTTCACAATTCTCTTCTTGTTGGCTACACTCTCAATGCATCTCTTCAAAGTCCATCCCCTCCAAAATGCAACTCTCCCTCTCTCTCTCTCTCTCTCACTGTGTGTGATCTAGGGCTTAAGTTTTTCTATGTGCAATTTGTGGACGCAACAACAGAAAAAAACAGCGGTTAAGAGGGGAGAAAGCCCTGGGTTTAATTTCAGTCTCCATTCAATCCACTCCCATCCACCATCTTGCATATCAAAAAGGTTCAAACAACTTTTTCTCTCTATCTCAGTTCTATTTTTGGGAATTAAGTTATTTCCTCTCTCTCTCTCTCATTCCAATCTCTATAAAATGTAAAGAGGGGAGTAATTCTTTTGGTTTTTTTTCAATTATTCAAAATGGACCCCATCCCCCCTTCTATCTGTATGTGTAGTTTTCAACGAGATGATTCCAATTTGAGAGAAATCTTGTCATTAAAGATATTAAAGTTAATTAAAGTGCAATTTCGTGCTTCATGTCCTCACTTGGAATTCTAATGGATGGTGCATTGCAGGACTGTACAAATTTATTATGAAATCGTCATGGCTCTAAAGTCCACTATCGTGTCAATTGGGATAAGTGAACTTTTTTTTGTGAGACTTTCTCTATGTCCACACCCCAAAAAAAAGAATCTTTTTACACAAAAAGAAGAAAAAGTAAGTCCCATTCAAAAAACTTTCTTTTGTTTTTCAACTTTTCCTTTCCCTTAGAAAATTATCTCTACAATTTACAAGACTTTCATTGTCCCTTTTGATCATGTGATAAAAAGCCTTTTATAATTTAACTCTACATTCAAAACAATGAGAGTACAAAAAAGCTACATAAAAAAACACAAAATCTGACACCACAGTGTGACTTTAACTTATTTCAGTTTAAGTTTGTAGAGGGGCGAGATATGGTTCATACAAAAATAATAATTTGACCAAAAAAAGACCATCTTCATCTCCCCCTCTTTCTCCTGCTTTCCCCCACGGACAGTGGGAGGGTTGAGTCAACTTGAACTTGTATGTCATTTTCTCTTTTGACTACAGAAAGGCAAAAAAGAGGAGAAGAAGCTTTGGGTTCATAGAGCATGAAATGGAATGGAGAATTGGGAGACAGAATGAAATGGCAGTATTTTATTTTTTGAAAACTAATAAAAAAAATAATTTGATGGATTTTTTTTCTATTTCCAAAAAAAGGAGAAAAAAATGGAACGGCGGACCCTTGATCGACTTAAATCAAACCATGGGCAATGAATACAGACTAAATTGGATAGAGAAAAAAAAAAGTTGTAAAATTCATGACTCAACAGAGATAAAAATTATCAAAAAAAGTCGTAACGCGTACGTACAAGTTATTTTGATTATAAATCAAAGCCCGGTAAAAAGAGAGAGAGGAAAGTGAAAGTGGCAAGGGACCAGATGAAAGTAAAGAAAAAAAGAGAAATATTTCACAATTTAAGAGACTGACAGTTGACTAAAAAAAAGAAAAATCTCATTAAATTAAAAGACATGAAAATATAATTAATAAGTTTTTGATGACTCCATACAGTCCCCCCAAAAAAGGGAGGAAAGACGAAGGTGGCATAATAAATAAGCCTAAATATTACATATTTATTTAATGCCCCTTTGTACACATACACTCCCAGCAGTTGTATCACTCCATTCCATGCATAGTCATGGACTAATAATAATAATAATACAAAAAATTGTGGTGGTTGTGTATATTGGATACCATGAATAAAAGTCATAATGTTGAAAACTCTCATTAATTCTCTTCGCTTCAATAAAGAGTTAATGGGGTGAGCAAGAATTATGTGATGCCTCGGAGAAGAGGAGGAGAGAAAAAGTAAGGCGGCAATTTTCCTGTCTATATCCCGTTTCCTTTGTGAATGTGTACAGACAATATACAAAAAGCATCATGGGAGAAAGCAGAAGAGAGAGAAGATAATCGTTAGAGGCAGAGGGAAATGGCGAAAGCATTAATGACGTCTTCCGGGATCGGTTCAATTCAACGAGTGTAACTTCAAGTGGAATCATAGGCAAGAGGATGGCATAGAACGGGTTGTTGTGGTCTAAAGCCTGCTATATTCAATTTCATCTTTTATCCCAAAGTCCCTTCCATTACACTATGGGGCCTCTCTCACTAAACTCTTGGTCTTATCATGGTACAACAGCCAGTAAGGACTAGACAGACACATTACCCCGTTCATCATGTAATAGAACACCTTTTGTCCCTTTTATTCCCCTCCCCCTTTTTTCTTCTTCTGCTTCAACTTGAACTAACGAGTATAAAACCAAGATTCCATTATCACCTAAATATAGCTTACAAGGCTCCTGCTTAGGCCATCAACTTAAATTCTCAACCATCAAATTAACTTTCATATCATTTCCCCCTAGCCCATTCCCCATTCCCCTCCATCTTCTTTTTTCTATTCATACTACAGGAAAAGATTTCCCTTTTTTAGTCATTTTTTATTATTATTGTTGTACAGATCTGTATGTATATTCAGTATTTTGTAGAAATTTTAAATCTGGTTTAAAATGGTTTTATAAAAATAACTGGCAATTTAATATTTTTTTTGCTGACTACACGGAACCAAGACTGAGAATTGGTTGCAGCCTCAATCCTTTTTGGAGAAAGTTTTCAACAGGAGAATCATTTAAAAAGGGTGGACTAATATTAGCAAGTGTTCTTTATTGTCATTAGTAAAAGATTTATTCGAGTTCCCAATAGATTCTTCGAGGCACTACCTTCTAATGAGTTCATTGCCTCTGCTTAATCCCATTACGACCATAAACCATCCTCTTTTTTCCCTTGTCCTACTCGTACTCTCTCCTTAGTGTCAAAGTCATGGTCCATACCTGAAAAGTAACGGAGAACATCAAGACGACTGTCTAGGCCATTGTCTACTTTTTCTATGGCCATTTTCCCAAGTTCTCATCTTCTTCCATCCGCTTAACGAGAATCTGTGGTTTTGCATCATAAATTCCTTTTCCCAGAGAGAGAGAGAAGATTCAAATCTAATTTTGCTTATTTTCGACTGTCAACGTATAGAACCAATTTCCATAATCTGTAATTAATTTAATTTAATTTGAAAGAAAAATGGGCATGTCAAATTAATCAAGGTCAAAAATTATATAAAATCGAAAATGTCAACAGATCCATTTATTGAATTTTACAATATAAAATATTTACCATGTATTGTATTTTTTTTTCACTTCGTTGTCCGTTTTTCTTCTAATTATAATTTAGCTAAACAAAATTAAATTTTTTTGAAAAAAAGTATAAATATAGAATACACAGATTACTCATTATAATTAAATGTAGGCAGCGCAATAATAATAATGTTAAATTAATCAGTACAATTAATAATATTCTAGTTAAAATAACCTGACCTGGATACATGAGATTTTGCCAAATAATTTGCCATAATTTGTCAAATAAAGCCAACTCCTACGCACACAATAATAAAATACACAAAAACTAATGCAGTCCTCAAAATTGTGACATTTCTTTTGTTGAGGGACACATGAAATAGAAAAAGTTGACAAGAAAAAAACAAAGTAGAATAAAATATGAGCCTTTTGTTTTTTCCCCTCCTTCTTCTTCCTCCTCATAAAGAATTTGACTGGGAAAGAATTACAGAGCCGGGTTGAATTCCTTCCTTTTTCACTTAATGTATTTCTGTCGGAACCTAGAGGACTGAATTAACTAGAGATGAAGTAAAGGATGTCAGGCAGAGGCCGAGACTTGAGGTGCTGGTGCTCTACACAGGATGGAAAGGTATCTCTGTTGTCTGTTAGTACAGTATGAGGAGGATATTGTACGAGGAGGAGGAGGAGGAGGAGGAGGAGGCGGAGAGAATTTCCTTCTTGTAAAATTAATGTCTCTACATCATGTCCTCACGTACCACCTTTACACACACAAACAAATTGCTCTCAAGACTTTGAGACTCTAGCAGACTGAAGATAAGTTTGACTCAATTATTAATTACTCCTCTCCATGATGGACATTAGACTCTTCTATTTAATTCAACATTCACAAATTTCTCTCTCCTCCTTCTTTCTCCCTTTAAAAACTTGAGCCTTGAAATTTATTTCCACTATAAATTCTACCCCTTAATTTTGCTTTTGTTTTAAAATTCTCCTACTAACATTTTCTACGTCTCTCTGATTTAATTCTACTTTCTCTACATGTACAAATACAGCTGGCTGGTCCTTTAACACATTTTCTCCATTTTGACTTGTGTAACCATGCACAAGGTTATGTCATATTTTTTACTAAATTAAAATCTTTTTTCTTTCTTGTTCTTATAGACAAAATATTCCATACATTTTTTCATCTCATTGAAGGTAATTATTGTATGTATTTTTTTATATAATATATATTTATACTATAATTAAATATACGTATAATTGTCGTTCACAATTAATTTTTATGTTTTTTAAATATTTATATAAGAGTATTTTTATCTCATATGTATTTTTGTGTGTACTTGTACTGTGACTGTGTACACTGTCATAAATAAATTTTGTTATATTTTTTTTCACCATATTATTATCGTTTTTTTTCGTAAATCAGTCAAGTTGCGGTCCAGGGGGTCAAAAGGGTGAATTAACTATTGCTTTTTGCAAATTTTTATGCAAAAATTGTTCTTAAAAGTTTATATGCACAAGTCAAGATTTTTTTTTCTTGTAGGATTGTGAGTTGACTCAACAAGTTGAAATTTTCAAGTTAAATGAGGCAGAACAGAATTGTTCAAAGTCACTTAAAAATATTTCGACACTTGGCTTCATCACTCAAAAGGGAGGATCGATCCATATCCGTCAAATACATTCCCGCCATTTTTTTCTCCATAGTTTGATTCAAGTCCTTGAAGCAACAACTTGAACACAAGTAATTCTCCATGAAATTGTCCGAATAGTCGAAGGTCATGAAAAATTGGACTAGAGCTTTCCTAGGACGAGAGTGACTTGAAAAAAACGGCAATATGTTTTGTAGTGTCAAAATATGGACCATTTTTTATAGCAATCTGAAAAATAAATTAAAATTATATTGACAAAAAAACAATTAATTATTTTCCCTAAAAATAAAATAGTTAATTATATTAAACATACTTGTAACAGTTAATTCATATTAAATCGCATACGAGTGTGGCCGTCATCCGGCCGAACATACACTCATATTCGGAATGACCCTTTTTTCACCCGGCATGCTTTGAAACTGAGTCCAAAACAAACAAAAAGTAAGACAACTCCACTCAGCAAGAGGTACAACGACCAGGACACCTTGCAATTACCTAAATAGTCAAACACAAAAGAAAAATTGACAACAATTAAAAATCAACAGCCTCCATTACATTTTTCTTTCCACTCCACTAGACAAAACAAAGTCACAATTTATTTCATGGGTGAGAGACACACACACACGACTGTTGATACTAGAAATAAAGACACATGGGGAAAATGACGAGGAGAGAAAAGAGAGGGGAGAAAATGTAGATAAAAAAAGGAAAGTTGAAGGAAATTTCTTTTCCCAAATATAAAGACAAGGGGTCCCCGACAAGATTGATGTGACAGGACAGCCCCACTTTAGCTGTCACCGGCTGCTAAAGGGAAAGGAGAGACAAAGACAGAGTTAGAGGCCGGGGAAAGGGAAAAAAGGGAACCTCTGTTTCTGTCTCAAACACCCACTTTCCGGCTTCAATTCTTTTCTCCCTCTTTTTCCATTACTGACTCGCCAGATTTCTGCTAAACATATTATTATTATTACTATAGCTTCAAACATCCATTTTACCTTGTAAAGCCCTTGTCTCTCTCTCTTACATAAGGCACTATAGATTAAATAAAAACTACATATTTGTATTTGTCGAGTGCCTTATTATGGCTATACAAACGTTAAAATAAATAGCAATACAAAAAACCCGCAATTCAAACGGACGGGTTGACCTATAGCTCGCTAAGCATTCCAATTCCCTTTGGCAGTAATAAATTTGCAATGTCAATAACCATTACTGTACTCACTTTGCAAGTTTTCTCTCACCATCTCTCTCTTTTGACTAGTCTTTTTTTGAGAAGAAAAAAAAACAAAAGTCGGGTGCCTGTCCGAACCAATCAATAATTCCAAAACCACCAATTCCTTACATATTTCCCCATTAAGTCACCCTGTCCCCATAAATTGTTACATGGACAGGGCAGAGAAAGAAAGAGAAAGGACAGGAGAAAATAATTTATTTCTTTTTGTCAATTTCATTGTGTGTCTACGGGAAAAAACCCCAGTCTCGGACTTGATTTTAACTTACCAAGTTGGTACGGGCCAGACTTGTCACAGGCATCTTGAACTTCCTTATTCCCCCAACCCAATGGGTAAACGGCTACTCCAATACAGATGAGTAATCCTGCAATCCAATCAAAGAAACATTCATAAGAATTACGTAACAGAAACAACACTACAAAAAATTCCCCTCCGGTCTCCTCTCGGTCCTTCTCCCTCTCACAACTTTATTTCCCCTCAATTACCTTCATATTATAGATTATAGTCATGCGGGAGAGGGGCCCGAGAGAAAAAAAAGTCAATTAAGGTTCTCTCTCTCTCTAGTGAAAGTACACTTGTACATAAATTTAATCTAGCTTTGTAAACTACATAATAATCCCATTCATCTAAACACCCTCCAATGGCAATGTCAAATTAAATTATTTTATATAATTAATCCTTCTCGTATCAACCTTCCCCATTTTTTCCTTTGGTTTTTTTCATTGAAACGCTTGAAATGACTCTAGAAATACAGGAAAAAAGAGAAAGGTGAGTTTTGAGAAGAAAAAAAATCAAAATAATTTATGCTAATCCATTGCTTTGATATCGTAATTGCAATCCTCCCTCCCTGTGTATGTACACCAATGAAAATATATTGGTGAGCTATTTGTTCCCTTCAAAAAATTTAAACTTGGGGGACTATCAGTATCAGAGTGAATAATATGAAGTCATAAATAGAGACAAGGCAAGAGGGAGAGGTCTCGATTATAGAACATTTACGATTAAGGCCTTGTATGCATAGAATGTTATATCATGAACCACTCCTAATATAAATTGGACCATTCAATCTTGTTAAAATGGATTTATTTGAAAATCTTAAATCGATTTCAAATACCATCAAGACACGGAGAGAGAGAGAGGGAGAAAGTCTCTCTTGAAGGAGTTGGAGAGCAACAAAGTAATTTAAACGAGACAATAGTTTCAATGTACAAAAAAAAAATTTAAAGTTATATATGTCCTCCTTTAAAAAATCCCTACCACCCAACTTCCTAATCTAAATCTCTAAATCCAAATCCTTTTAATGACAGCCAGAGCCAGAGTCAGAGCAGAGTAACATGTAGACTCTTGAACACAAAGAGAAAGAGAAAAAAGAAAAGAAATTGTCGAGTCTTTTTTTTGAACAAGGAAACCAAGGGACTCTTTCTTCATTCTTTCTTTCAATCTAAACGATATTCTTCCAAGTCTACGAGTACAGAGTATGGCTTTGCCTAGAGTTCTAGAGTCCTGAGGGTGAGAGAAAATGTAAGCTGGTGTATCTTTTTTCTCTTTGAGATATCTATAACATGGAGAAAGCCTAGCTGCTCTATGTACCACTTTTCTCTCCTTAGCATGCTCACTAAAGTTTCTACTTTACTAGATCCTTTCTTTGATTAGAATTAGGAAGAAAGAGAAAGCGTTCGTTCGTTCCTCCTGCCTGCTTTCTCCTTTTGCAATACTTGAATCCAAGTGAGAGAGAAAAAAAGAATTCAAAATTATTTCGGTCGTTAAATCAAATAAACTAGGCAAGTACTCAAACCATCTTAAATACAACTTTAAAAAGAAACCACTACCCACACACTGGCACTATAGTGTACAGCCCCCCCCCCTCTCTCTCTCTCTTCCACTTTTCAAACTCTTATCTTTTTTTTCTCCCTTTCTGACAAAAAACTTCCACTTTCTATTTATATCTCCAGTTTTTATGTGTATCAGTAGTTTACTCATATACAGATATATGTAGAAGTGTATCTGTAGACTGTACAAGAGTACAGAATAGAGAAGAAAGCTGGGGAAAAGAAGAAAGGGAGGGAATTAGTATGACTAAAGTTGTATTTAATTTGATTAAATAAATTCCCAATCTTTTCTTGTTCCGTTTCCTTTTCCGTTTTTGCCTTTTTCCAAGCCGAGAGACTTGGATGATTCAAATTCCATAACATTTTTGCTCTCTCTCTCTCTCTCTTGACTTTGTTATGCAAGGGAGCATCATCTTACAAGTCACATTCATCCACAAGACAAGATAAGAAAAATCTACAGCTCTCATCTTGATCTTGAGACTACAGATCATTTCCCCAAAATTTGGAGCTAATGGATTTACGTGATCCTGATATTTTCTCATCTTTTTTTCCCTCTACACACCCTGTCACGACAAGGACAAAGAAAACAGATCTAACATAAAGAGAGAGAGAGACTCATTTCTATGGACATGAGGAAAAGGGAAAATTTGGGTAAAGAAAATAAACTGTGAAACTTTCAATACCCCAATGAATTCCCTTCAATATACAGCACAGAGAGAGGGAGAGACAAGTTACAAGTATGTACATAGCACCCACTTCCTCTTTATTCCAACACGAAAAACAACTTTTGAAACTTTTCACTTTGCTAATCTCCCACCCAATCCAATTTTATTAGCTGTGCTCATGCTTGTACCCAATTTTTCTCATTTCTAACTCGTTGACTTATTCCATTTAACTATTTCCATTTCTCTCTCTCTCTCTTATTTATCAATAAGGACTTCTTGACTTATTTACGTGAAGACAAGGAGTTATTCATAATTTTTTAATTGAATTTTGACAATTTTTTTACGCTCTTTTGTTCTCCAAAATTATTTTTTTGACTTTGGATTTCCTGACAGGAAGAGGAAAAAAAGTTGGGAGTAAAATTGCATCGAACTTTGGAAATGACAGCCATTGGAATTGTATGCAGAAACATAGACAATGGAGAAGACATTGACATGTCGTCATCGTCATCGTAATTTTGTCGTCACGTCCAAACTCTTACTCTCCATCTGTAACTATACCCATACTGTACGACTAAGTTCCAAGGAGACTGTCAATTAGCCACAGACTTGAAGAGCATGTGTGCCACAACATTCCCGAAGAAAAAAGGGGAATGAATTAGCCTTGGACCATATTGAACAAAATTCCAGTTTCCTTATGAATTTCTACTCTTGTTCAAAATTCATATTCATTTCATTCATGGCTAGAACTAGAATGAAATTTTTGTAGCTAAGCTAACCCACAGAAAAACTGAAAAAGATTTATTGGAAACGTTGTCTTCCTCTTCCTTAACTCCAAGCAGTTCTCCTTAAGGCTTCAAGAAAAAGGAAGAAAAAAAACCTTGCCTTGTTTCCTCACTTGACTAATGCATTTTTAACCAAGTTCCAAAGGCCCAGTCTCTCTCTCGGGGCAGATTACAAACCGGAAATCGGCAAGAAAAGGGGGAATTCTTTTTTCCCTTCCTCCCAACTTCCCTTCCATTTTTTTTGACTAGATAGATACTGATAGTAAAGACTTCATCTTGTTTTTCTTCTTGTACACAAGTACACTGTACTTAATTCTACAGGCAGGATATACATAAGTTTAAGGGAAAAAAATGTTTTGCATTTTTTACTCTTTATCCTCCACCACATATTGTACAGATACAGTGGAGAGCACAGAAAAATACACACACAGGACATATAGGAGTGCTCAATTTCTTGTTCTCCAAAAATTTCAAATTAAACAATCTTTTAAATATACACACACTGGCTTTACAACTACAGTCAGGCATAGTCTCAATATATGACGGTCATAGTTCATCCTTAAATTACAACCCAAAGTTCCGCCGTTCAAACTTGCAACTTTTTTTTATATACTTCAGACTTTTTTTTTCATCTTTTTCTCTAAACGATTCAATGGTGGATAGGTGTACCCCTTTCCCTCCTCTTTTTCTTAAATCTCCTTTGTTTTCTAATAAATTTTTAGCTTTTGCTACTCCTATCTGTACTACTACAAATAGCCCACCTTGAGAATTCACTTTAGTTAGAAAATATTCCAAGTTGATCTTACAAAAAAAAAATTTCAATACTTTATTTAATACAAAAAAAAACTGTAGCAATTTTTTTATACTGAAAAAGGAGACGGCTGTGCGTATCCATTTCTATAAATATATGTATTGTTAAATTCAGTGGGGGGATATCTTATTGAGAAAACGGAGCATGTACAGTGTAATCGAGCACTTGAGATTTTTCATGTCTCGTAAATTAGGCTTTTGGGGATAGTCTTTCTTTTCAACTATATCCAATGTCCTCGCCTTCTTCAAAAAAAAGTTCTAAAGACATTCAAGATTAGCTTTAGACTCTTACATTTCTCCATCCACATCCACAACAATAACTCATGTACATGCTCAACCCCCCAGCCCAGACTTGCCCAAAAAAAATCCGTACCAATTTCAATGAAACTAGACCATAAGCCATGGAACAAAGTGCTCATAGAGACTATCACATCATAAAAAAACTAGTCCAAGTATCCACTTGAAACTCTTAAAAAAACGTGTCATCACCACAAGATGAGCATGAAAAAAAAACTAGTTAAGTTACACATATATGTACATACAGATACAAGTGACATGTTGTCTCCGTCCCAGCTTGAGCATGTAAATTATTTTGTTTTTTTGTACACGAGAGAGGGAGAGTAGAAAAAATGGAGAGGATATGGAACAAAAAAAAATTAGTGGCAAGACTCATGAATGCCATGGAATGAAAAGGAAGGAAGCAAAGAATAACAAAAAGGGGTTCTCCCTCTTTATGACTTCAATCTGTTTCCTTCCATCTTCAATCTTCTTCTTTTATGACAGAAAGAAAAAGCGGGGGAAGGATTAGGTGGTTTGAAAAGTATAACACACTCACTAAACAATTCACTCATGCATCCTTTTATCAAATTTAAGAAAAACTTTTTATATTTTTATACACTCCTCGTTGCCTCGTTCCCTATAAGATGTAGTATCCAACTAAAATATTCCCAAGTAAATTAAATGCCCAGTCACCATACTCCTGCATGTTAGCCATGGAAGGAAGGAAGACGAAGCTAATACTTTTATCTAACATAAATATGAAAGCAACCTCAACCCTCAACAAATGAACCCAAAAAAAAGGAAACCAAGAACTAGAGTTTGTACAGAGGATTGGGGAGGGGGAGGTTTGTACAATGTAGACAAGTAGCTGGATAAAGAGAGAGAGAGAGTCTTATTTATAAGGTAGAGTTCCTCCATTGAATGGACATTTGAGCAAACAGTAAAAACTCAACAGCTCTATACAAACCTCCTTCCCTGGCTCATGGTGGACTGTCCTCTCTATTCAACCAAGGGATTTATCCCTAGGACATTACTCTATAAGTCTATAGATATTGAGAGTGAGTGAGTTGGACGTCGAGTAAAGTCTTCATAAAAATCCTGGGTTTTCCCATTGTATGAAATCTAGATGGAGAGAGAGAGAGTGAAATGTTAAAGAACTTCCTTTTGCCATCTCAATCCATTCTATAGAGAGAGAGAGAGAGATTTTCTCTACTTTCTCAATAGTTCACCATGCAACTAACCACCATGGTATCTGTGTGAGTTTGTTGAATGCACAATGGGAAAAAAAGATAAGCCTTGATGTAAACAAAATCCGTATTCACAACCTCTCATACGCTTTACACCTCCACTCTATAGAATGTGCAAGCCTGTTAGAGAAACGAGAGACACATTCTATTGAAAAAAATACCAAAAGAAAGCCCTCCTCTCTCTCTCTCTCTCTCTGTGGTATCTCTCTCTCTCTATGAGCTAAGAAAAACAGAATACACTTTTATGCAATGGAGAGAGAGAGAGAGAGACCTCCCTCACTGTGGAAACGATGAAGAAATTTAAAACCAAATATTCCATTTCCCTATTATTATATGTAGTCTCTCACATGTATCATTTTGAGGATTACCATTTTTACACCACCTCTCTCTCTCTCCCCCTTCAACTTTTTTTTGTCAAGACTTTGAAGCACACACACACTTCTCAATACAATAAAGAATCTACACTTGAGAATAATTTTTTTTCTCTTTTTTTCTCAAACCCCATTTTCCACCAACTGCACTTGAGTGAACATGCAAGGAAATAAAATTATAGTTTGCATATGTCAATCATAATAATCAATATTAAATTGAATTTTTTTTACCCCCATGAAATTTTATCATTTTTTTTAGAAAAAAAGTATTATATTTCTCAACAAGTCTCTCTCAATTAATTGTAAAAAACATTGTAAATTGTACAATGTACAATTTGTATGAGAAAAAGGATACGAAATCATGTCACACACTTTTGTAGAGTCTTGAATTAAAATGTTTGAGAGAAAGGAGAAAGTCTTGAAAAATATGAAGAGAGAATATGAAAGTAAACTTGATGTGTATGCCCATCTGTTACTTTCTCTTTCTTCTTGGACAATTTTCTTTTTTGGTTTCATATTAACTACATGTGAGATTGAGTGTGGGGGAGAAAGTCTTGAGGAGAGAGAGAGAGGGTTTGAATAAAGTTTTCAAGTAAAGTGCATATTTAATATGAGTGTGAGAAAAGTCTGTCTGTGAATTTCACCATAATCTCAGCTCCTTGTTTTCATTTTCATTTCAATAAATGCATTTTGCATGAGCTTGTGTTGGGAAAACTTGCAAAGCCTCCTTCTCCTGCCTACCCAAATTCACGAATGCATTCTTATAAACTCTTTCATCCATCCTTCCCCATTTCTCATTCCAGTCAATGCATTTGCAACTCTTTTGTACATTGCTCTAAAAAAATACCATCACCTCCTACCCCGCCCTAGAACAGAAAATACTTTCTCTCTTTACTTTCTCAATTTCATCTTATTGCCTAATCTCTTTTATTATTCCATTTCTTTGCATTTTGGGTTTTTTGCATCTCCACATCCGCCCCACACTCGTGTCTTTGTAGCACTGCACTAGTCTCAATTCTCCCTTTTGGTCTTTCCCTGTATGCCACACGTCTTTAATTTTGCACGAATTTCAACATTTTATTTCTTTTTTCTCATATAAAAGTAATATTCACATGAAATTTTTATGTTTTTCATTAAAAATAAAACTCTACCCGTATGCTAATTATATTATTAAAATTATAATCACAAAAAATAAATCCCCCACTCTCTCTCTCTCTTGAATGACAAATCCCCTCGTTTATATCGTCTGACCGTATAAATCAAGATTTAATACCAAATTTCAAATCCCATTTCATGCAAAAAGAAAAAAAAATTCTTTTATTTTCTTTTACTACCTTACAATTTTGAGACTTCTCAAAATCCTTAGAATGATTTATTTATTTTATATTGAGCCTCTATACTTTATATCGTGATCATGTGAAAAAGTCTACACAATTTTTTTTACTTTATAAAAGCAAAATCCCCACAATTTTTCTAGTAAATTTTGAAATATTATTTTTTCGTGATGATAACCCCCCACAAAATTCTCCCAATATATTCTTACAATAATGCACATGTACACCGGAAAAAATGACCAAAGAAGTGAAAAGTGTACAAAAAATTGTACGTTGACAATTTGAAAGCAATAAAATTATTTTTTGTACACACAAAAAATTTCTATACGTCTTCATATTATTTGTCACACCGCCTGTACATAAAATGCATGCCAACCAGTCCATGCTGAATGTGATATATATAACCAACGTCCAACACACACACACACAAAATTGTGGAAAAGTCAGGCGTACAATGCGGATTTGTAGATCAAGTCAAGCCGATTCTAGCCAATATTCACAACCAGAGAAAAATATTATCTTAATGCAAAAGATGTGGAGAAAAAAAAGGGGGGCCGGTGGTGAAAGAAGGAGACGAAATTTGAGATGTATGAGGGAGAAAAGAGAGAAGAAAAAAAGATGAGAAAAAGGAAAAAACAAACAAAAAGCTCATTTCGCTTCACTTGCCGTTTCTATGTTTTTCCTACTTTTTTTTCATTTCATTCCTGCCTCCTTTCCCATTGTCCTATGTCACCAGGAAGAATAATACAGAGAAGCCTCATATTCAATGCATGAATTTCATTGAATGAACATTTAAACCTCTCCCCCTCCCTTTCTCCACTCTCTCTCTGTTGTAATATTATTTTCTCCTAAAATATATTCTCACATTCTTTCTCTAAATCCGTTTTTTTGACCAGGACAAAGATCATAAAGACTAAAAAAAAGTTGGAGCAGTCCAATTTTACGACGGTATGGACATAAGGAATTGTAAATTCTCATACTTTAAAAAAAGAAAGAAAAAGAAACCATGAATCCACTTTCTCCTTTCTTTCATTGTATGGCAAGGGCATGAATAAATAATGTTACAAAGTTATACTCAAATTCATATGTATAACCTTTGAGCTCTCCTCAGATTGACGAATGTCACAGACGGGGCAGTGGCAGTGGTAGTGGTGAATAAAAAAAATGGCATTCCTGAAAATTTTATCTTGACAGTCTCAGCACACATGGCCCACTGCTTTCTCCCTCCTATCTCTTTTTTATCATGGATATAAAAATATCATTTCACCAGCTTTTTTTCCCTCCAATTCCTGTCAACCCCTGCTGCTTGCAATTCTAATCACTCCCTCCCTCTTGGACTTGACTCCAACAATATGCTCCTACTTTGACAATAATATTTTTGTGTACCAATTGTCCCTTCCTATATACTCCCTCCTCTCATATCTCAATGTAGACTGTAAATAGAACGTGGTGATATGGGCCCCCAGATGAAAAAAGAAATAAATTCGTGAAGTGAAATCAAATATGGAAATTTTTAAAAAATTTCTCTTTTCACTTCCTTTTGTGCAAATAAGGTGAAATATTCATTTTCATCACAAGGCAAAAATAAATTTTCAATAGGAGTCCCCCCTCACTCACTCACTTTCTCTTTTTTTTCCTTAGAATTTCATAGCTCGGCAGGCACTGACTGTAAATTAAAAATTCAGGAAGCTTATATTATATTATGTCTATGTCATACTCATGCAAATAAAGTAGAGAGAGAGAAAATATTCTCTACTTTTTTTTTCTTATTCAAAAAAAATTGAAAAGTTTGGCATGGCATGAAAAATCTTGTTGCAATTTCATTACGGGCTCAACCTGATGTATCAAAATGATATCATGAGCTGACAGGTTTTTTTTGAGGGCAATTGAATTGAAATCTATTTTATTGTATGCATAGGTACTTTTTGTACATTCTCCTTTTTTTGAAGAACGGGAGCTTGATATGGAGTTTTGATACATTTATTCAAAAAATACCGGAAATCCTTGGCGTAAAATATTTCCCCCCTCTCTCTCTCTCCACAATGATAAATTTTTAAACTATTTTTAGCCTATTGAAATTGTCAAGGAAAAAAAAGTATCTCTATCTATACAGATACTTCAATTGGCTTTTACATCAAGTGATCAAAGTAATATCTTTTTTTTTCTCTAACAATCTCCTCCACAATTTACTATGCCTCAGCAAAAAAAAATAACTACTCCAAATGAATATGGAGAATAAGACTCAAAAAATAAAATCAAAAATAGGAGAGGAAGTAGCCCCTTCCTTTCCGTCTCCCTCAATTCTTTTTTTTTCTTTTTGAAGAATCCCATAAATTCAAAGAATAAAAAAAGAGATACATGCACCAAATGCAACGATTTAAGTTGTACATTTTTGTAAAAATAGCTGGAAACTTTTTCTTTTGGTATTCCACTCCATACTCCACCTCTTCCCCTTTTATTTTTTTTGAATGTCACAAAAAGACAAAAAAAATTAAACTGCCTTGGGCCTCAATTCCAAATTGTGTATGTACTTGAAAGAGAGAGAGAGAGATATTCTACTCTTTGTTCTATTGCTATTCCCCAGTCTAGTTCTGTGGAAAATAAGATAAAAATTTACCATCATTAAATAAACTGCACCCTCCTCCACTCTGGGGCCTTTGTACACAGTTCATTTGTACTAATAGTCTCTAAGAAATTGAATCAACAAACGAGACTCAAAAAAAAGTTTTTTCACAGAAAAATGTGAAAAAAAGTATGAAAACTTTATCATCAAATTCTTTGTTTATAAATCTCATTAAAAAAAGGGGAAAAAGTCTCCCAAAATAAATTGCGTAATTCATTCAACCATTTAATTTTTAATCAATCCTTTTCAAACTTTAATTTTTTGGTAATTTTAGTTATCTCTGACAGAGATTCTCTGTAAATGGAAATCCTCAAAAACCATTTGAACTCCAATCCCACACAACTTCCGTTCCTTTACCACACAAATTCTCTCTCTCTCTCAAAAGTAATAATGCCTGTGCTTATGCACAGGACAAAATAAGTAATTGACAACATTTTGTTTGTTGTCCTTAATTAGAATTTGAAGGAGAGAGAGACTAAAATTAACGGAAATTAAATGGCTTGTAGTGACAAGAACGGGAGAAAGGGGAATGACTGAGAAAATATATTTGTATTTTCAACATATAGGTAAGTACGTACGTACATTGAACCAATAAAGTCTTGTATCTCATATGGAGTAAATCCTGGAAGCATTAAATATGTAGATGCTCCCATGCATCACTGCCTTACATGGTGAGCCCTCCCCAGTTACTCATTTTATGTAGTCTTCTCATAAAGTACACAAAAAGATGGGCTTGAATGCAAACATAATAAAATACCTTACATACAAGAGGGTACAAGGTACGGTGATGAAGGCGTAAAAAACCTGGAAGGTTATTTTAGTGTAATTTCATTCACTCTCAGCTCCTCGTACACACGCACACACACAAACTCCATATGTATGTACATACGAGTAGTATCTGTACAACTCATGTATTATTGTTTCTTGACTAAGCTGAGGATATGTGAAAAACATTGTACTCATCCCCTACCGAACGATCGTAATTGCTTTTGACACCATTCTCCCCTCTCGTCCTCATCTCCTCGTCTATCAACACCCACTCTTTCCTCTTCTCTCCACTTTTCTCGTCTTTCTGTACAACTCTCTCTCTCTCTCTGTCTCTCCATGAGAAAGAGAGGGAGCTTTCATTTGGCCAGAACTAAAAAAGAAACATTGGAGGACCACGCATGAAATCCACCAAATGAACTTGAGGAGAAGCCCCTTCTTTTAATGACACCACGCTACACTTGCATCTCCCTCTCCATGACCAAAAGAGAGGGGAAAAAATGTCTTTTCCTTTTCAACACGCCCCACATTTCCTCTTTATGGGAGACACACACACAAAAACCACGTCAGATTTTTTTCTCCCAAAAAACAGGGTGCAATCTGTAGTACAGGCTTTACTAAAACTAAAAACATTGACTTTTTTACTACTATTTGTCTATACGGAAAAAAAACACACACACACAAACGATGACCTTATAACAAGAGGAAAAAGGCCACAATAAAATTGAGGGAAGTTCAACAAGTTGACTAGAGAAAAAAAATTTTAAATTAGAAAATGTCAAGAGGGAAAAAATTATTTAAAATAATATATCCTCCCTTAAAATATTATACAATTTTATACTATTTAAAATTGTTAGCACGCAACCAAAACTCTCTTTCTCTCTTCATCTTTTGAGCATTGGATTGTCAGTTCTTTTTCAGGACAGGTTTCATCCTTTTTGTTCCTTTCATATCCAAAATCCAAAGTGGAATTTCATGTAAAACTTCCTTCTTCTTCTCTATGTTCCACTTATTTCATTACTCACACTCCTTCACTTCCACATCCCCCTCCCCTCCCTTCCATTAAATCTTAATTCTGATTTACTGTACACAAGTCTTTATATAAGTCTCTGAGGATTTTACAGACAAAAACCTGGAGACCAAGAGAGATTTATATGTAAATGTGGATGGACCATGGAGTCAAAATTATGAGTCTGACATTGTGATTATACACCGCACACCGCTAAAAAAATTGTTTCTTTTTTTATAAACAAAATTAAATTATTATGCTTATCATTAAATGAACAACAACAAGGAGACCCAAGTTACGTGGCTATTTATCATGTGTCTATTTTTGTACACACACCACAGTATGAAGAAGAAAAAAAACTTGTTTTTATAGCTCCTGTTGGCAAGCACATGCAAATGTTATAAGATTAACGTAAATCTTTTCCATTCTTATTTTTCATTAGCGTCTAATAGCCCCATTTTCCCTATACAACACACACACACACTCGGCCATTGTGTACAGAAGGATTTGTATATGTAATTTTCATTTCAAAAAAGAAAAATACAAGACTAAAAAGAGGAGGGGGGATAAAAATGAAAAAGGAAAATGCAATTTGTGGAATATCGTTGATGAAACGTCAGGATACCACATCCATCCAGGATATTAAGTTTTACGTCGTTCAAACTAAAAAAAACCATGCAAACAAGAGAGAGAGAGCCTACAGATATCTGTACACACAACAATATAAAGCTAAGCCGTTACAAGATTAAGAAAAAAGAACCCCTGCCCAAGCCAACATACAGCTAAATTTCTCAACAACAGTCTAGGAATCTCAGCATGAGCACACACTGAATAATACCTGTTCACATGGTGGCACGAAACAGTAACCCAAGTCTCGTGCCCAATGTAAGAAAAAAAAACAATGTACACGGTTTTTTATATTCTTTTTTTTAAAAAAAAGAAAACAACAACAAATCTTATCCTTTTTACCTTATCCCTGTTGACGTTTTCCATTCTTCACCATTGAACATTTACAACATAAAAAACTCCATGGTCTCCCTTTGGGTGGTTCATGTTCCCACCCTTCATCTTACAAAACGAGAGAGAGAGAGAGAGAGAGCGTGTTAAGAAAAAGAGGAATAAAAACCCTCATACATCACATGGATCATCATACAATGTAATCAACTCTGTCCCCTCAATTATTTTGACCCGACCTGACCTCACAAACAGTTTATCTAAATTCCAGAAACTTTTTTTTAATTTTATTTTTAAAATCATTCAAAACACAATAGTGTGTATAAGACAAGACAAGCAAAATAAATAGAGAGAGAGAGAGAGGATAGTGTATCTGTATAGACAGTAATTCAATCTGTGGAAAGAAGAAGAGGGGATGATGAGTGAACAAGAGGAGGGTCTGACGTGCCGTGTGTTGTTTTGATGGACTATGGACTACACCAAGGAGAAAAAAAGAGAAAAACACGTAGGAAATTACTGTCGTACTTCAACTGCCATGAAAGATGGACGTGCTCCTTACACATTATTTTTACTTTTATTTTTGTACTCGCACAACTTGAAATAATATATACCTACACATAGGTACTAGTACTACCTATACAGCCACAAGTTACATAATAAAAAATAGAATAATTCTCTCACCCCTTCTCCATTAGACAGAATGTTAACAGATTTTTTTTTCAGGGTCAATGCATACATTTTTTGAACCCCCCTTCCTTGTGATACTCCTATCTGTACGCATTGCGTAATGTAGA
This sequence comes from Arrhopalites spinosus, assembly GCA_034700945.1. Lineage (NCBI taxonomy): Eukaryota > Metazoa > Arthropoda > Collembola > Symphypleona > Arrhopalitidae > Arrhopalites > Arrhopalites spinosus. Next base: position 53,182 of record JAQIVZ010000308.1, read on the forward strand.
GGGTGAGGGGAAAGGAAAAATCACAAAATTGCGGGTAAGCAATTTGAGTAATTGACAATGGAAAAAAAAGAAAAAGAAGGATGATCAACCATGAGGAAAAAAAAGAGGGGAGCCAAGAATCATTCTTTTTCTACTTTGGTAAATGGGTCTAAGCAGCGGGATACCCTTTCAATCTTGAATTGAATCAAACTGAATCAAGTAGTGAAAGTAGAGATAGATGGACAGATTTATTGACTAAAGTAAATTCTATCCTATAACATTTAGCACACACAAGGGAAAGAGAAAAAAATATTTTTAGGTACTTGAATAGATTATCTGTACATGCACAAAAAAAATATTTTTTTTTTCATTTATGAAGATGAATAACAATCTCCATGTAATTGAATTCCAATTTCAATTCTTTTCTCTCATCATTGACACCATTATGCTGTAGCTGTACAAATAACATACAAGGCTTGTACAGATAATATCACCGAAAAAAAACTGGCTCAAGTCATGTCACTCCTGGTAGTACAACATACCACAAGGAAGTATATTAAAAACTGTGCAAGTTTTCCCAAAATATAAAAAAACAATATCAAAAAAAAAATATCCCGCCTTTTCCAATCCCGCCCGTATCCTCCAGATAATTCACAGACACAGAGAGACGTCTGTCCACAAAATGTGCATTGGCATTTCCACATAAGGGAAATTGAATGTGGGTACATTCCACGAAAAAGAATCTCAAGGCTAGAGGAGAGACATTCAAGATCAATATAAACCAACCATCCGCTCACTATCTAATTCACGACAGCTTAGTCGTATGTCTATACATTTAACAGAAGAGGGAGAGGAGAAGCTTTTTAAAAGAAGAGAAATAAAAAGTTTTATTTCTTCTACTTTCTATTTTATTCTCTCCTCTGATTTTTATTACAGCACACAAAAAAACACAAGACCCTACGATTTTCACCCTTTTAGTTTTACGATGAGCAAATATTAGGATGGCTATAATACGGATACAAATTTTTTTACAACTTATCCTTTTTCTACCAAAAATTTTCTATTTCCTCTCCCCCTCAAAAACAACATGAAAAAAAAAATTTCCCTAAAAGCCCCTATATTTGTACTTGTGTACACAGATATGGAAATGTCCAGGAAAAAAAGGGACAAAGTTCAAAGGGACATGTTGGGCCCTAATATTATATTCTGGTTGTTGATTACGTTTGCATCGTAAAAAAAAGAAAATTCAAGCTTGTCATGCCTCAAATTGTCACATCAGCAAATACCATCAAGTTTGTTCCGGATGATGACAGAATTCTATTATACGTATACAGAAGAAAAAAAATTGTGGGCCATGTAGTGCAAAAAGAAGGGGAAGAATTGACAAAAAATGCAAAATAATACTTAATATTTCAAACACAATTTTTTTGCGCCAAAAAAACTACTTTCTCCATACAAAAAAAATGGTAACAAGTGCTAACATTTGGATGAATGTCTCTCTACTAGAATGACAATAAGAGACATGGAGTCACTCCTGAGCCACTACTTGTGAACATTACAACTTGAGAAATTCCCCATCTCAGCTTTTTTTCACTATGAATAATAGTGGTTCATACCTAGTCATATAAATTATAGTTAATATAAAAAAAATTTAAACTAGAACGCAGTTATAAAGTTTCATTGTTCATTGTCTTCAAAATAAATTTTCCTTCTCTTTTGGTTCTTTGTCTCAATTCATCTCTCAAGGTAATGAAATATTTTTGAATAGTCGTACGTACATGACATTTTAATGTCTCACTCATGTATTTTATATATAAAATATTATATATAACATTTTACTGTCAGTCTATGATATTTCATTTGTAAAGTGTTGAAAAGCTGGGAAACTTTCATTGTTGCCACCGCCTTGTCACACATTTATGAAATTTTCATGGTTTTGAATTTGTACGATTAGGTTTCATCCCTTTCTCCTTTCATTCTCATTGAACAACTGGAATATTCTTAGAGAGAGAAAGTCAAAGAGAGAGAGAGAAAGTTTGACATTATTCCCAGCACGCTCACACATTCCTCGTCCTCTCTCTCTCTCTTGAGGTTTCTTGACTGAAGGAAGGACCCTTTGCTCAAATTCATAGGAGACCATGTTTAAAGTAGACCCACCACACCAAGATCGTCTCCATTGCCACTCACATTTCCCAAGGAGTTTTCTCCACCAAAAAAAATCACACATACTTGTCACATATGTTCTACTTATATATTAAAGATAAAGACAGAATTTTCAATGATCTCTCTTCTCTAAATGTTCTCTCTTCAACACCAAGTCAAGAACAAGGACAAGACGAGAGGGGGGTCTTTTCTCTACACCTATATTCCCATTACTAGTACATTAACCCACCATGTAGTAAGTACAACCCTCTCTATAATTTTTAGCCTGGAACGATATTCTGCGGATAATCAACTGTCTCTCTCTCAGCCTTCCAACAAACTCTTTATGTGAGAATATTTTGTATAAAAAAAGAGAGCTATAATCATCACCCTGAAAAAGTGTTATAACTCCTCCATGCTTGGAGGAGAACCAACATTAAGAATGACACGAATAAGCATTTATAATAGGAACTACGTGCTGTCACACCATTTCTTCAAAGAGACTAAAAAATTTTTTTTATATCACAATTCACATTCCCTCCAAAAAAATGCTCCCCCTCTTTTTTTCCATCAAGACAAGATTTTCTTTGAATAATAAACTCCTTGTCATTCGCCACGCTAGCCTTTAATGTAATGACGTTCTTGAACAAATTTTTTTTTAGTTTTAAAAATCATCACTACCTAATTTATCAACATAATATAATTCTTCACAGTCTGTAGAGTTTGTAAAAAAAAGTTTAGTTTTTTTTCAAAATTTTTGTCTAATTCCATTTCTACAGATATTTAATCAAGAATTTTCAAAGTAGTGAACAGCCTCCTGGTTAATTTTTTTTAATTTGAAGAGTTTTCTCTCTCTCTCTCTCTTCAAAGTACAAACAGAGACTTTTAATTGAGATGGAATTTTAAATACCAAAATGCACTCACTTAAAAAAAACCTTACGTTCTTCATTTCATGCATTAATAAAGACTCAAATGTAAATACTTGTTAGTTCTCTACAAGAGAAAAAGCTCACAGCAATTACGACCACTACAAAGAGCGAGAGAGAGAGAGAGAGAATTTTTTTGAGTAGCTTTCACCAGAAAACTTTCACTTGGATGGTTCGACATTGAGCCCAAAAAAAAATTTACATCACATACACACTATTCCTGCAAATTATAGGGAGTTGGTCGACTAGCACAAAAAAATACTTGTCCTTGTCAGCTGTCAACAACAGGAAAGACTTTTATGGGATGGAAGGGAGAAAAAGTAGGAGAAAAAAATCTGTAAAGTTGTTCAACAAAAATAAAAAAAGCTTTACAAGAAGAAAGCTCCCCAAAAAAGGGGGGAAAACTAAAGCAAGTTCTCACATTTAAATTAAAAGCAAATAGAAACGAAAAAAAGAGAGAATGCCACCAAAATTACTCTCTCTCTCTCTCTCCAATTCTAAATTAGTTCTTTCAATTCTTTTTTTAAAAGTTGCAAAGTGCATGTGCATTCTCTTTTGAGTCTACAATTTGTGATTTTTACAGAACAAAAGAAACATTTTTTTTGTCTTTGTCTTCCTCATGATTTTTAGATGGTAAACACTAAAAAAGACTCGTAATATTCCCTAAAAGTGATGTTGAATCACTACTTTACACACGACGAGACGTGAACGGAGGGGTGTTGAGATTATTTCATTTCGATCAATTTATAGAAACATAAAGAGATTCCTCCATTTCCCTTTTCGAGAGAGATGAAAGAGAGTAGCTAATGTAGAAAAAAAAGTATTTTTTTCCCTCTCGTCCTTTGATTTCTCTACCGTGTGCACCTATTTATAGTACAGACACACAACATGCCGTTACAACTTTCACCTTAGGCTTTTAGTTCAACTTGGTTTGCGGCAAATGGAAAATGAAACGAAATTTTTCCATTTAATTTCCATTAACCAAGAGAGAGAGAGAGAGAGAGAGAGAAGTAAAGAAAAGATACATAAAAAGTTGAGTTTTTTTTAACAAAATAAAATTTGTTTCTCTTTCTTTTTCTACTGTATTTGATTCGACTTTTGTAGAAATCATAAATGAATTTACAATTTTACATGCAGAAAATGTTGAAACAATTTTTTGTCTTTCAAAAAAAGAAAACCAAATTAAATTCAAAAAAAAGAGAAAGAGACTTTCTCTAATCAAATCTACATCAATAGAATTGACTTTAAGATTCAAATTTGAAAATAGTAAAAAAGAAAAGAAAATTTGAAAACAAAAGAAAATATGAGGAAATAAATGCATCGACACTTTTTCACGGACAAAAATAAAGGGAAAAAACAGTATATGTAAAAAAATATACAAAAAATTGTATACTCATAAATATGGAGTATGAATACAAGAAATATTTATTAGTTTCCGTGAGTCTGAGGTGCAGTGGACCATCTCATAGATCGTGTTAGGAAAACAACCATAAATATGGCAGGAGTAACAAGGAAGTATACAAGGGAATTGAAGAGAGGGGAAAAAACATAACATGATTCAACTAGGATGGTGAAAGTGAGAGTTCCCTTTACATTTGCATGCATCGTCCTCGTACTTTTACCACCGTCTCCACAAGTATGTATGTAGGGCCTGAATCCACATGGTTTTTACCTTGAAAATAGTGTGTGCAATACAGAGGCACATTGAATTTTATCACCTCTCGCCTATGGCGAAAATGACTCTGCCATTTGAGCCATGGCGTTTTCTCCATGGCTAGGGAACAAGATAAGTGAAGTATTATGCGCAATCTAGAACCCATCAGGGACTTTTTCTTCTTCCCACTTACTCAACTTCCTACCCTACCTCCAATCTTCTCTACGTAGCTCCTTCACCACACACCACATCACCTATCCCCATCTCCATTGCTTATTAAATTCTATAAACTCCTTTCCCTCCACAGTTTACTTTCTCTCTCTATAGTTTCTATGAATTTATATGGGGAGTATGTGAGGGTGAAAGTTCATTCCAAGCACTCACCTCTTATATTATGGCAATCAACAATATGCTTTCTCTCTTGTACATATACACAATCAACGCCATATTCATACATAAGAGACATTTTCACCACACTCGCGTCTATATCCTAAATAATAAGTTTTTGCAATATTAAATGCCTATAGGGAATCCACCACACACATTATGAAATCAAAATCCATTATATTTTGTACGTATATATATATACAGAGCTTCCACTTCTTCCACAAGGTAAGTTAAAAGAAGATGAAAAGCCACCCGGAAATGTGGGTTGAAAGTAGAGCCAAAAAAAGAGAAAGTCAAGAAATTTGACCTGATGTACAAAAAAAAGAAATTCATACAACTCCAACCAGCTACACTGTACTGTATAGAGATACTGTCTGTGGTTGGGGAGTTGGAGAAAACCATCAGAATTACGCTCTCTATTCTCCATCTGCTTTCACTCCAATGCTTTCACTTGTACTTCACCCTATTCTTTTGTATCTCTTTCCCTTTTTTCTCTCTTTCGACAGCTTCCTGTCTATTCATTCAAGAAAAAATGTTACAGTACAAAAGTCTTGATTCCATAACTCTCTTTCAAAAAAAAAATACACTAGCGGCTGCATAGTGCATAGGTACAAAATAATGTGGCCCTTGAGTGAACTGCACAATTATATTAAAATACATATAAAGTATATATTGAAGAGAAAGAAGAAAAAAAGTGTAAAATGAAGGTAATTTAGAGATTCCAATTGAAGCTAATTTATCCGTAAAGTTCATTCAACACACACTCCCATTCCCTGAAATCTTCTCACTGGAGTCAGTGGAGTTACTTACTTAATTGGAATGAAAAGCCTGTTCAATGTTAACAGTACTTTTCTCTTTCCTTTAGTGAAACTTTAAATTCATTCGAGTCTTGCATATATATCCATCCCCCTCTCTCTTTCTATACTTTTCATTAAGAGAAAACTTTTTTTGACCAAAAGTATTTCTCTGAATATACACCTCCTGGGAATTCTTTCATCTTAGCCTGACACTAACGAACCTCAACATTTTTGTATACATAAATACACACGCTATTTTCTATACCTTTTACTAGTTTTATTTATATAAATGTATTTTGTAAGTAATATTAAAACAGGTAATAGTCCCCTCCCCAGAGTACTTGCCTCCCTTCAAACTAAATACAATTAATTGTTTCCCCCGCCACACATTTTCCATTGCATGTTACGTGGCAATTAAAACAATCATTTGTTTTCTTTTCTCTCCAGCTATCCTCCCATATGTTACTTAGTAGAGAAGAACATATAGAGAAATTGTTATAAAGAAGATGGCAAGTGTAAAAAATACATTCATCATCATCATCTTTTACAGCTTCTTCGACTTGCTCCTCCCCTTGGCTCCTAGCTTTTGACTAGTGTGGTCAAACACAAACACAAAGTATCACTCAGCACGGCAAACACCACCACACCACACTTTTCAGCAAACTTTTTTTTTGGGGCCCTCACTTAAGATAACACTTATATAATAATCCTTGTGCAAACAACACGTGTGTGCACTCACAAGCGTCACTTCTTACTAATTATGAGTCACATTATATTCTCTTTTAGTGGTTATATGTGTATTACTAGAACTTATATACCCTTTTGTACATATACAAACAAAAGAGGCGAGTGGGTTGAAAATATTGCAATTAGAATCTAATGAAAAATGAATGACCATAGTCCTTGTCCATTTATTATCTTCTCCACTTCATTTCTCACTACCTCCCACAATTACCAACACAGACACACACACACACAAAGAGAAAATAGTGTAAGAGATACATGTACTCTCAATTTTTTCCCATTGTCCATTTCTCATTGGCAATTTGTGTGTGTGTGTGTGTTGGTGATAAAAAAAAGAGAACGACAAGTTGAATTAGTAGCAATAGCTTTTGTGGTGTAGACATAAATGAACCAATTGTAGACAGAAAGGATTATAACGAGCTACAACATTCACCACTCTAGGAACCATCTTGCCAATTAAAATTGAAATCGACTCTTCTCATTCCATTCTCGTCTCTCTCTCTCTCTCTCCTTACCAATGAATTCACATAGTCTCATCATGACAGAGTCAGGCACATCATCAAGGCCTGTTACCTTCCATGAACAATTACAAAAAAAAATTTATTGAAATTTTAACCATAATATTCCTAATAAACCAAGAAACATGAGAAAACTCATTCATTATAATTAGGAATGTTGTCTCAAATTGTCATTTGTTAAAAAGGAAATAATGATGGGGTATGACGATGTAAGTATTATTGATGTACAGTCGAGAAGGAAAGTTACTTCCTTTTTGGCACTTGTGTAAAAGCACATCATATTGTTTTTCCCTCTTTAAAGAAAATTTCTCCAGACTTGTTCAACTTGTTCCTCTTCTCTATGGGCTTGCCATCTCCCTCGTTGCTCATTGATCAATGGAGATGAAAACAAGCTGAAGGTAATCTTTTGTTTGCGAGGGCTGACAAACTCTCAAGAAAAAGCTGTAGACCACTAGAGCAGAGCACAAGTAGAAACTGGAGACTAAACAACAGACATTGCAAAAGACACCAAATTGGTTCCCTCCCATGTGATAGAGAAAGAGACGAAGAAGTGAAAGCAAAGGAAAAACTCTTCATCTTCACACAATATGCACGTAACAAAAAAGAGAGAGAGAGACTGCCTTTTCATGAATTCTCCATCTCATCATTACCACCATAACGTCATACATACACAGGAAGGATGAAAGCCTGGAGAAAGTACAGAAGAAGAAAAAAAATACGGAGAAAGGAACAACTCTCAACTAATTCTTCGCCTACTCCAATCTTTTCCCTTTTTTCTCTCTCTCTCTTTCTACTTCCTGCTCCAGCAAGCAATTTCATGCTACTATACAGATTCACTAAGCAGTTTCAGCTCCAGATGTCTCACCAACTGTCCATATGCCTTTCTCCACCTTTATACTTTTTTTCCTACTCTCGCCTCCTCCTCAGGAATCTTTCTTGTGTGCCAAAATTGCAAAAAAATAAAACCAAGACTCCTGGCAACGAGGGCAAGATAATGACAAAAGAATTCTGCTGAATAATCCCCCAATGTCTCTCCCTCTCTCTCTCTCTCCCTCAAAGAAAAGAAAGGAGACAAAATAAGAGCAAAAAATATACACACACAAAAACTTGTACCATAACAAGTCAACAAACAAAACACAAAGAAAATAATCCGGACAAAACATATGCGCCCCATCATAATGTACAGTGTGTACATATGAACAAAAGGCAAAAGAGAAAAGAATAAAGAACTGCACTGCCTTACTAACCCTCGTAGTCTACCCTCATAATCTTAATCGGAAGTGTAAGCACGGAGTTGGATGACAAGAGCCAAATGTGCCGACTTGATTGACTTATCAAGTCCCATGGACAGAATTCATCACTCGACTTGATTCTTCCACAGCCAGAGAGAGAGAGGACTTGCCTGTCCTCCTTTTTTGTCATGAAATGTTTTTCAGCATCAATTCTCCTTAAAGGTTGACTCTCTATTGAGTCCTTTCTCCTCCTTGATTGGATGTTGGATTCCACCCAGTACAGCTACAGCTAGGAATTGTAAATCTACACAAAAACAACTTTTCCCCCCTCTTTTTCTTTCTCCATGCAAAATTCAATGTAGGTCTCCCCTCCCCCTCCTCCCCTCCTTCCTCTTTTGTCTCATGTCTACTGACGTTCATTTTATTGTTTCCATGGAACAGTTTCCTACAGCTGGACACAATCGTCGACGAATGAAATTGACTCCCAGGGACTCTGCAAATAAGCCCCGAGTAAATTTCATCAACTTTTCTCTCTGTAGACAAACTACAGCCATGTATACATTCATTCAACTTGCCCATTTCTCTTGACATGAACCTAACAGCTCTAAAAAACTATGCACCAACTTAACCACCACATCAGTGAGGTTTGACCTGACCATATATTTGTATTATTTTTATTTACAATCCCCCTCCTATTCTCATTTCAGACCCCCCTCGCCCTCCCTCCCTCACCTCATTTTTAAGCTTACCAAGTCTTTTCACTCATTCTCTACAAATTTACAAGAATACATTGAGAGGAGGAGTACATTGATTTTATTTTGAATTCAAAAAAAAGACGCAGAAATTTATCTTTTACGCACGACTTACAAACTGAGGCGGTAGACTTTTGACATGTTTTTTTTGCCTAAAAAAATGGATTAAGATAGACACGTAATTTTCAATTTCATCAAGTCCTTTGCATACATTGAGAGAGAGAGAGGAAGGAAGACTTTCTACGGAAGTTGAGAACAAGAGTTGGAGGAGGAGAAAGGTATTTGAAAATTTGCATAATATTTTTTACTCACAAACAACTTGAGCTGGTGACAAAATAAAAAAGAGGGATGTCTTCCTCACCAAAACTTCCTAGACCTTGTGATGACGTGACAAAATAATAATATATTTTTTCCCTTTTCCTCTTTCAGACACTTTTCCAATTTGGCTACAAAGATTGACGTACGATTTGCTCTTCTCTCTCTCGCTCTCCTGCCTCTTCTTGTTGTCAAAAAATTTCGGACAGAGTAAGCAAAACTTCAATTTTTTTTGAGACTCACTAAACTGGAAGAAAAGAGGACGAAGGAGGAGGAGGAGAAAAAGTTGTTTGTGTACATTATCAAACTTCCGCTTCTGGCTCTACACAATGAATTAGGATACAATGCCAACTACCAAGTATATATAAAATAGGATGGACACGTTCAATGTACACACACTGCATGTACATATATTGTATACTTATAGGTATGTAAAATGTAGAGGTTTCAAAAAGATGACGAAAAACTCGGAAAAAAACCTCAAATTATATAGAAATCCATTTATTTTCCTTTCGTATACAAATACATAGGCAATGCTAATGGATTACAAAAATAGCCCATGAAAAGAAGACCAACATGAACAAGAAGCTTTTTTTTGCCCAAAGATAAAGTCAGGGGCCTGTACTCTGTACAAAGTTTAAAGTAAAAGAAAAAATTATTGTAAAACTCTGTGTCTAACTTAACATATTTCATCACAGATCAAATACAAAAAAACGTAACTACTACTACAGTACAGTCCTATTATTTTTATGTAGCTTCCCCAACCAACCCCCCCCCCCCCATTGAAATACATAGCCTTTCATCCTCTCACTAAGAAGAGACATATATGGAAGAAAAGTTTAAGTTTAGTTTGACTTGAGGTAGAAAACAGTCCAGACTTCTCTCTCTCTCTCTCGACGAAGAAAAAAAATGTGGGAGTGTCACGTCCTCATAAAAATTCTTGAGTCCAATTCACAGTGAACAACCCTAGCCATTTTTTTACAACGAGACATGAGGGAGATAAATTCTATTCCAACTTTTTTCTCTCTCTCTCTTGTAGTATCTTCTGCTTTTACACATAAAAAAAATAATATATGCAATGTACAATTTTTTTATATATATTTTTATCAAAAAATGTGTACAATCTATCTGTATCTGTATAGTCTGTGTCATTTCAACTGTTTTTTTTCCTTTTGATCCTTCATATTTTCATCCCATTTTTTTGAGTTTGTGACCATCAAGAAAAAAAAAGTTTTCCCTTTACACTGGTCCTTATTTCCTCAGATTGACAGATACAAATATCGATTAAAGTGTCAACAAAAAAAAGAAAGTGAAGACAACAGAGGACACAACACAACAAAACTGGAGACAGTAACTATTACTTCCTTATGAGAATTACAAGATGACAGAGGGTAACCTGTCCAAAATTCAACTCTCGTTTTTTCTTATTAAAGGTCTACTGGAGTACAAGTCAAAAAGTTGTTCAAATTATATACAATATATATATATATATATTGTATCCAATTATATGAATCAGCGCCTTTCATATGGCCCGTCCGTCTTGTGATGTAAACTTAGAGTCCCCCCTCTCTTTTTTTCATCTTAAAAAAATAGGAGAGGAATGAGTCTTGAGAAAAACCACCTCGCCTCTTTTAAATCCGTAATAAAAAAAAGCAAAAGTCAAGAAATAACCCGCATCTTCCCTTGACTTTACTCTGGTTCTGGCTCTCTGGCTAAGCTGAGTGAGAAAAAGTTTATGAGAACAATGTGACGTGCCGTGTGTGTGGAGCTCTTCATATATGAAGAAGGAGAAGGAGAAAGTGTTTAAATTTCTGCCACCACGTAAAACTTGTACACTTTTCAACTCTCTTTTCTTCATGTTCATGTACAAAACTTTTCACACCTCTAAGTTCATACGAGGGATGAAGAAAATAAAATAATTCTTCTCTTTTTTTACAACATTCACACATCTTTTCCAAGGAAATGCCTCCAGTCTCGTACACTGTACAACCCTTTTATATAAACTCACTTCTCTCTCTCTCTCTCTCAATCATCCTGGGTTTAGTTCACTAAAGAAAATTTGAAGAGTCAATGGCAACGACAGAGTTAGTAGATGAACTTTGTAGTAGTTAGAGATATAACACACACACAAGATTCTACTGTCAGTTAGTCGAGGAATTCAAGTTTTCACAAGTAAGCATAATAAGACGATGAGTGGGGAGGCGGCCCCGCAAGGGCAGGAAAAAAGACGTGATGAAATTACGCAATGAAACTTTTTTCAATGAACTTTTTTTTTCGACGAGGTCTCAACCCGGACTCTCTACAATAATAAGCTCTACATACATTTTACAATAACATTAGCCTTTCCTTCACGTCCAACTTGTCCTCACATACTCAATGAGAAAGATGAGTCATAAAGCTCCCGAGAAAAAGTCTCACCATTTCCTTAATCTTGAATTATTTCTGTCCAAAAAATTTTTTGTGCTTGATATACAGATCTGTATATCAAGAGAAAAAAGTTACAGGGTGAAAATCTTGAAAAAGCTTAAAAAAATCTGGAGGGAATTGAACAAGAGAAAGTAAAGCCTTCTCTTTTTTATCATATAAACCACGCCTTCAGTCGACCGTCTCAATTAGCAGTAAATTTGCATTAACTAGTCTTTGGCTCAAAGTCATTTACATATATAACTAAAAAGAGAGAGAGAAAAATAATTTAAACCTCGTTTCGTCTCAAAGTTGTAAATTTTTGTACAGACAGTTGAAAACACAGTTGGCCATGGTAGTTAATTCATAAAAATTTATAAATATTTTAATTTCAATATTCACTACTCATAATAATTATTAAGACTCTCACAGCACAGGCACAGCTGGAGCCGATGTAAATATCTGTACACTGTACAAGTAGTATGATAAAAGAGATGGAAAAACTAATTTCAAAAATTTCTACTTTTACAAATATAAAAAAAATATCCACCCCCTCTCATTGTACACGTATTGTACTCCCCCCTACACATTTTATTTCATTTCATTCATGGGTTCGGGGATTTTCGTTGTAATTCAAGAATAGAAGCCAAGTACATTTAATGAAAGCAATTTTAACAAATCTCACTCTGCCAACTCATCTGCATATTAGCTTCGTTAAAAACACAAGAGTTAGCCAAACTACATAAATATAGAGAGTCTCTCACTCTCTCTCAACACGTAAAAAAAGATTTATACACGCATTTTCTCAACATGAACACTGTGAACGCCTACGCAATGTAATACAAATCTAAATAACAAATGAATATGCAATCCACATTTCTTAAACTATTCTTGTCCACCCATTTGTTGTATTACCATTTTTATTTTCATGACAATCTTTTATTAAAATAATGGCACAAGTTGGGGATAAAAAATAAACGAAATGATGACAAAATTTCAAAAAGTAGCCGTATCATTTCCTACTTCAAAATTACATCACTCTAATTCTCAACCCACTACCATGAAAAATAATAACAGATTTTACTGGAAGGGATGTAAATTTTGTATTATGAAATATTTTTAATCTTTTTGAATAAATAAGTAGGAGCTCTAGTACAAAAGTAAAGTAAAATTATGATGATATAGGGAGTTGTCCCTTTTTTATGAAAAACGTGCATATTTCAATATTTGGGTGGTCGCTAGCTCCCCAGTCCTCGTCACAGTGTCTACCTTTAATGAATTAAAACAAAAGAGTCTAGACCATGACAATGACAGTATTTTTATCAAAGATATCCCCCGAAAAGTTTTAACGTTAGAATTAAATGGGATATAGCATAGCATGACCATAGAAGGGAACCAAATTATAATAGGTACATGATACAGTTTTACCAGTTGGGAGTTGGCCTTTTATGAAGACAAAAAATAGCTCAAACTAAAATATGGTGGGGTATTTGGTGATTAAAATAAATAGTAGGATGGTATTGAATTAAATTGATGGTACATGTAAAAAACAACCAAAAAATGCAATTGAGAGGGAACAGTAGACAGTACTAAATATATACATTATTTGTACACACGAAAGAGGATATTGACTAAAGAAATGGATTAAAAAAAGAGCATAGTCCAGGACAAAGTTAATTGTCACCTGAAAAAAACTGCAGGGTGCCTCCAAAACGAGCTGAACTAGCGCTTAATACATCGGCCACACAGCATGAAGCGGTTGCTGTCAATCCAACTAATAGTGAAAGAGTTGCTCCTGTGCCGGACAGTACAGTCGTCGCTCTCCACCATCCACTTGGTATCGCCCAGAAACTATACAAAAAAAACAAACCAAGAATTATTATATTGTGTACATAAGTATTTAGTATAGGTACAGGTACAGAATACTTATAAGAATTTATAATCCAAATTTTTTCTTGTTAATTTTATTCCTAGACTTGGCAACACTCAAAGTAATCTTTCATGCTGAGATGGTGTTAATAGAAATCTTGTTCAATAATTTTGAGTATTATTCATCGGAAAGTTGAAAATTATCGTCATGAGACTACAGCTTTAAACTATAGGAGCTAAAAGAGAGAGAGGTTAAGAAGTTTTAATTAACAAAATAGAGAGAGAGAGGATGAAGCTTATGGAAATATGTACTTATACACTGAAGATTGTAGCATATGATTCTTCCCTTTTTACGTTATAAAGATTGTACTAATAATATGCACGATGGTTATAATATTCTAAATTGACTCTTATACTTTTCCTTCTCCTAATTTGCATGATTGGAATTCCTCATTCCAAACTTTTTGGAGAAAGTCCTTCATGGCCTAACACCATAGTGGAATAAAAGGGAAAGAAGAAGGTGTAAGCAATTTCAGCAATGTTGTTAGAATGGATTGAGGAAACTTGACTCACTATGAAAATATGCATTCATTTATACGTACCCCCCATCCTCTTAGCTTTCAAGCCACTTTTCATAGTCTCTCCAACCCAAATTTGAACACATTTTTTTCCCCAAAACAGGGAGAGACAAAGCTGATTTTCTGTTTCCTCATTTCTGAAATTTTCCATCCTCATGCTGATGGTGATTCTATGAATACAAATCATGAGTCTTGCTTTTATATCCTGTCCACTCTTTGGGGTACTCAATGTAGCAGGAGAGAGAGAGAGAGAGAGGGATCCCCAGAGTCCAGAAAATTTGTAAATGACTAAAATATTTTTACTAGCCTTCTCGCCACACATTGACTTTGTACTTTATATACTTTGAATTTTACACTGTTCCAAATGTTACTGTTTCACAAGAGAAAGAGAGAGAGAGAGAGAGAGAGAGAGAGAGAGAGAGAGAGAGAGAGAGAGAGAGAGAGAGAAACTCAATCACAATGTAAGCTTTTACTTGTCTGTCTGACTAGTGACTGCAAGTTATTTCGTTAAGTATTTCCACCCCTCTCTCTCTCTCTCTCTACATAGATTCGTATTTGAGTAAAATACGATTTTCGTAGTCATCACATAAACCACACAATTCTCTTTCTCTTTATGTTCCCCAAATGAACTCGACACAAATTATAAGTTGCATGGATTCCATGAAACTATCCATGCTGTCACAATTACAATTTGACTTGTACGGTCGTCCTCCATCCCACGTAGCCAATACAATAGACACTGAATTTCGGACGTCGAATTTATATATGCACGCCATACCATGCAAGGCTTTCCTGTACAAAACCTCTCCGGGAATTTGATTCGAAACATGAAATTTACTGCTTTAATCAAAGTCCCTTCCTATTCCCCAATTTTACCACTGTAATTGAGACTCCATTGACAACTGTTACATTAAAGGTCTTGATTCAATATCAAGTAGGTCGGCCTCGTGTTCTCATTAGAATGAAACACCTCAAGACAATTTAACAGAGAAATGTACTCCATTTTACAAAGTTCCTTTTTTTTGAAAAATTCAAATATTATGGTAGCTCCCAACTCCCAAGATTTTACCATAATAATACAATGACACGATGCAAAAATATTATGATTATATACATACAGTATTTCATGTTATTTAAAGGTGGCAGAGCTACATAAATCCATGACCATGACCAAAGTTTGCCATCCATAATAAATTTAGCATCTTTGAAACTTTGCGACCCATCCATAATGGGTCGCTAGTCCATTAAACGTTTGAGTTTTTTTTTAAAAATAAATGTGAAAAATTTTATAAGAAAAAAAACTGCTTCCATTTCATTTCTCGGCAGGCAGTGGTATAGAGCATGGCCACATGAAAAATTACTCATGTCATGCATGCAAAGTTTAGTACTCTTAAAAGAAAAAAAGAAAAAGTACAACGTATCTGTGTATAAACACACACTCTCTCTCCATACATTGTGTAAGAAGAACATAATATATACATTTTTACTACAACTTGTATGATTTATGAACAATCCGTGGAAATCTTGATCTGGATGTGGCTTTTTTATGCATTCTCCATTTAATCTTGTATCTTGACTACCTAGGTACGTTTTTTTACACAGAACTTTACTATAAATACACAAACTTTTCTCAATGTCTCGTTGACTACAATTATTACTATATTATTAGTATACCACTGACTTGTAAACTTACACGCTGTGTACACTCAAGATATAGCTCTTACCCACAACAAGTCAACAGAAAATATGACCCCGTGTTTTAAATTATATTAAATTATTCATCCAGCCTCTCCCTTCTCTAGCAAAAAGGATCATCAGCATGATAAAGTTTTTTAAAAAACAAAGTCATTTAAGACATTTTACTACTTTCGTACGACTCATATTTAACCAAAATGATTAATGTAATAGATAAAAATACTCTACATGTACAGATAGACGTCATCATCACTTACATCGATTTATAGTCAAAGCTTGAAGAAATCAACAACAAAAAATGTATCCATCTCAAAATCTCAGTTTACAAATAATCTGCTTCCACTACTTCCACTAGCACAGATACAGATGTGTCCCTGAATCAAATGATGTGAGGCTTTTGTCGTACATTTAAAAAGACTCCCCAAAAAAAACATTCAACATGATGAAAAACTTTGGTTGAAAGATAACAAATTACAAAAAAAAACTCCAGCTCTCTGGTGATAGCATTCATCCAACCACAGAGTTTGAGAGTGACGGCAGATTCTCAAGATATTTTTTTTGTATCTTTTCAACCTTCCAACTCTACCATTTGTAAAGTCAACGTCACTTTAAAAAATGGAAATATAGTCATCTCGTATTCATCATATAAACTGTAATCACAACTGTAGGTATCTTTTACTAAATAGAAAATATATATTTATACAATCGTACATGTTATAGAATGTTAAAAATTATAAATATGTTTTTGGAGCAAAAATTCATGGATGAATGAATATAGCACAGAAAGAGAGAGAGAAATTCAAGGAAAATTCCAATAAGTCACCAATAAAATATTATACAAAGTGTACACCGAGATGAATTTTGCAATGTATCCATGTAATATTATACCAAAATATAAAATCGTGTAGTTTCGCCTCGTCGAAATGTTTGTGGTGGTATTGACTATTTTCACTTTTCAAATTCTTAACCATTGAATTTATTTTGCTGTGTACTCTAAAGTTAAAAGTAAACATAAAACATGAAATGGAATTCAAAAAAAAGTAACCATGGATGGATGGACGATGAAATAAAAAAAAAGTCAAAAGAGAGTAAAATTCAATGGCAAAGGTATATAACTTGACTTTCAATCTTGACAATGGAGGGAGTGAAAAAAATCTTTTCTCCACATTTCTACGGCCTGGTAAACTTTAGTTTTCTTTCTTTCATAAAATATATACGATAGACTAGAGAGAGGGGGGAAGTGAAGCCTTTTAAATACTTTCAAAGCACTTGAATTCAACTTGGGCTTAGTCCAATTCTTTTCACTAAGTCATTCAGTCAAACTCACTGTACTACTCACTGTATTAGCTTATACTAGGGGTTATGGCCAATATGTGATTTTGGCAGATACAACTCCATTCTCCATTTTCTTTTTGACTTGCATTTCCACTCCTCAATTTCCATCTCTGTATGGGAATACAGAGAAAATTCTACCACGAAAGAATTCAACTGTAATTGATGCTATTTAGTCATTTTTTTTGTACCAAAAATAGTTTTTTTTCAACTTGGAAACTTATCCATGAAATGGAGAATAGATAAATAACAAAAAAGAGAAAAAACATTGTCAATCAGAATCTACTGTCAACAAAGACATACACTGAAAAGATTGAGTAACTAGTCAACCAGTCAATTCATAGATATTCTTCTATAAGTCTATTTTGTACATTGTTCAAAATATTTCAAAGGGAAACCAACCAGGCACTTATCAAACCAATAACTGTACATGAAATGTGTTGAATCTTGGGTTTAACATGTGTATTATTTAGATATTTAAACAAAGAAAAAAAATTGGGCAGAGTACATGACTAATCCTACTAATAACCTTACAAATGTAGTCTCATTATACAAACTTCATCTCCCTTTTCTCTTCCTCTTCTTGTTCTACCCAAATAAAATGAGCTGGAAACACTGGAGCTGGAGACAGAGAGAGAGATAGGAATGAGCATTCAGGCAAATCCATGTGAACATGTCTCTGGAAAATGCTGATTCATCCCAATTTAATCCTCTTTTCATTGCAGACCATGGACCACACCGCATGCATAAAATACTACACCATTATGGCCTCCATCCAAACCCACAACATGCACTCACATTCACATAATGAACAAAAACAAGACACATCAAAATGCAATTGCATTCAACTGTACAGATATTAACATGCATTTTGTGGTTCTGGGGAACTGGACTTTAGAAGGTTTGATAAAAGTAAAATGATGAATCAGAAATAATCAAAATCATCATCATCGTTACAAATATTTTCTGATTATTTTCTCCATTCAAAAAAGATTTCAAATAAAGATTGTCTTTAACTTACGCTCTGTGTACAATAAAAAAACAACATTCTAATTTAGATATCTAAACTTTTGTTATGTAAAACAAAATAAAACAAAGGAATTCAATTGTATGGAAATAAAATTCCTCACAACATTCTTATTTTAGTAACACAAGTTTTAAAAAAATATAATAAAAAACAGGTTCATTCCAATCCAAACAAAAAGTTGATAAATCAGAATCCTTACATAAATTCCATTTTTTTATACTTTCTACTTTTCCCTTTACTTTTCACTGTCTCCAAATATTTTTCTCAGTAGTTTGCTTTGTTCTCAAGGAATATAAAAAAAGACAGATTCCATGGGTAAAAAATGTAAGAAATAAAAATAGACATGAAATTAATGGTGACATGATACAGCAAGGAAGAAGAATCAAGTTAATGCCCTTTTGTCTCTCTCTCTCTCTACTTACTAGTTTGGTAGCTACCAATAAAGTAACATTTAATCCTCTTGCACTACTGTACATTATAAACATCCATGATAATTTTGATACACTACAGACGACAATGGATCATGGTGAGGGTTTTGTCGTGGAGGTAAACATGGACAGACAAACGTTCCAATTGTAATGCTCTTGTACGTAGTCACGATTGAAGTCAGTCTCGTGATCATGATGATAATCATTCTGATGAAAGATAAATCACTACAAGTTTTATTTCATCTCTCTCTCTCGTCCTTCTCGTCAACTTCTATATGTAAACCATACACACACTTGTTTTCATCTTACTTGTTCCATGTCAAACTTCTTGTGTATTATCAGGGAGAGAATCGGAATTGTCAATGTGCTGTCTTTACACACATGGTCATGGATGATGATGAAAACATGACAATAGCTGCAAAGCACAGAGGCATCACCACAGATACACGACTACACACACTCTCGACTCTCCAAAGAGCTTACTGTGTGGAGAACTCAGTTCAAATTCCATTACATTTCAAGTGAAACCACCATATCATTAAAATATATGGTGAAGAGGGTGGGGGGAGAGAGAGATGTTCAATTGCATTGCATAACATAAGACTCAAATAAACATGTACCTGGAGTAACGGCCACAGTCGGTAACAATTTCTAGATCTCCTGAACTCGTCATTCGAGGGTAGCCACAGCGAACGAAGCTCCCAAAACTTGTATCTGTCTCACCGAGTAGTTTACCCTAGAAACAACACAAAAAATCATATTATACATCTGTATATATACATATTAAACCATTACTTTAACGAGACGTCACTACACTTTGTTCTTTCAACCCATCCAAAAATTTTAACTTGCAATTCCTCATTAAAGTTCTTATAATCAAAATAGTACTCATCATCAAAACATAAAGATGAATATTTTGGCATTGTTATAATTTTTTAAAAAATAAGATTTTCTTGTTAAATTACATAATTAAAACTTTCATTCCTTAAACCCCGCCCATGCAAAAATAAAATGATGATACTTTAGTCGTGCCTATTCTCTTATAAAAATGCTTTTGCAAAAAACAAACTGTATAATTAAAGAGTAAAGAATTAACGTCACACAATGCACCCATAATTTAACTACTTTTCAAAATATTAGCCCACTATTTCAAAGAGCACGTCTCCATAATATGAATAATGAGGAACCAAACGGATGTGCAAATAAAATGGCTGTAAATTTATATAATCGTCGTCTTTTGAATGAATCCTGCAAAGAAAAGTCAACAAACTGCATACCATTAAAATTATAGGTATATCATCATTATTTTTGTAGAGCTTTTAACTCCAAATCAAATTCAAATTCCCTGTCATAGTCATTAAACATGATATACAAGAAGTATCATCTAGTAGACTGCCACAAGTCCACGACAATGTCCATGTGTTAAATAATAAGCATTAAAAAGAGAGAGAGAGCGCCGTGGAGTGCATCCAGTAGCCAACAAGCCATAAATTGTCATAAAACCTTTCAAAATTTATCTTGCGTCTCCGCCTCCACAACACAGACAACAAACTATCATCACCACTATACAAAATATTATATAAGTATTTATTTTAGAAATTCTACATTCGTTGCCCTTCTTCTAGCTAAAAAACACAACCAAAACAACAAACGATAAAGTATGGTGAATCATAACACAAAATCTATATATCCCCCAACCAACCATGAATATATTATGAATCATGTTCACATTCTAGATAAAGTTTACACAGGAGAGAGAGAAAAGTGTCTTTATCTTATATTATCTATTATAAAATATATATCTTATATCTCTAACATGGAATCTATGTAATACCCACACCGTATTAATTTATTATTCATATTTTCCTCACTAAGGTAAACTTTCCCAACCATCCTCAATCCTAATAAACACAAAAGTGCTCTTCATTGGTTACTCTTCTTCCTGTCATTTTTTTAGTCTAGAAAAAAAGAAGGAGATCAAAAAATAAAAGAAGCTGAAAGTCACAAGTCTGTGTAGTCTGTGTAACGTATATACAAATAATGAACAATAGTTTGAAAGATGATTAAATATTCATGCCTTGAGTTTCCTCTAATACACTCTTGGACAATATATTCTTGTATCTAATGTCTTGTATATCATCATTACAATTTGATTATTTATTACCACATTAAATATTCTCATCGCCACCTTAAGTATCTCTAGAGTCACCCAAAGGGGCAGAAACTACAAGAGAGAAAATATTATATCGTCTACACCATTGGTTTTGTTCATCCAAATGGGTCATAAACTATAAACTTGACATGTGTGCATTAAAATCCAACACTGCCGCTGACATCCATTAAAATGACTCAAATTATTTATTGACTAAACTCTCAACTTAAATTGCATGTGCTTTCAAGAGAAAAGAGGAGAAAAAAAAGAGTTTTTGAGTCAAGTTAAAATGAAATCTCCAAATCTACTCTCCCCACCCTATTCTCTCTCTTTGTACAAGTATTAAGCTCAAGAGAACTATAGAATTGAAAACTAATACTCAATTTTTATGTGTGGCTTTCAAGAGAGAGAGACAGAAAAGAAGGATGACAGTTCAAGGAGCGTTATCAGAAAGATCAAATTTTTTTTTCTCCAAATGGCCCTCTTGCCCTCCCTAATTCAAACATTCAACATTTTCTTTTTTTATTGCCATCCGGTTCCAACCGTAAATGTCTTTCTAATACGAATAAAAAGAGGTAATAATGATACTAAATTGCTTTTCTTTCTCTTACAAAAATCCTTGGGTCATCTCTAATTAAAATTGTGACCTCAATTCAAGCATGTGCAAATGGAATGGGCTAAGGAAAAAATATGGGACAAATGGCAAAAAAAAAATTTATTAAAAAAGTTGAATGACTTAAATCACCTTTTGCCAACTTTTCATTAAAAGAGTCTTGTAACATTCGTATTTGTGTATACATTCGTTGAGAAAATAAAACATAATTGTGCACTTTAATTTAACCTTCTCTTTTTTCTTCTTTCTCATTTTCTTTATTAGATTCAGACTTTCTCCCTTTGTACGTACGTACGTACTACCTACACATATTGACAAAGACTAAGAGAATGACCATGAGGAGTGAAATTTGGGAAAAGTCAGTTCAGAAACTTGAGCAACTTTCATAACAATAAAGATAATCAAAGGAGAAAACTACAGACCAGGTAAAAGTATGTACGTTGAGGTGGTGAAAGTAAGTAAAAAAAAGAGAAAAATTCATCGTACCTTTCTCTCTCTCTCTCTCTCTCTAGAATAAGGCAACATCAGTTAATGTTAAAGTGAAGGCAAAGATATTAAATTAAATTCTTTCTCTCATCCTCCATCCACAATCCCAAGACAGAAGATTCAACATGAAATGAAATACGAAAGTTTGAAAGAGAGAGAGAGAGTTTACAAGGAAAACGGAAAAGATGATGACATTAAGGGAAAACAAGGAGAACTTTAATAGGCTCTAATGATAGTAATTGGCAAACGGTGAAGGCAACACTCTACACTCTTTGAGCTAGTCAGTCCAAAAGAGTCAAGGAAACCGAGTGGAGGAAGCCGTAACATTAAGAGAAAGTTTTTCTTATCCTTCTCTCTCTGTCTTCCTCTTAAACACCCGCAGCACAAGCACAAGATCCTTGTTTAAAAAGGTTATAGAAAAAAATAGGAATCTTTACATGTATATAAGAACAATCTTATATTACATTTTGCTATGAATTACCAATTTAAATCTCATCCCCCCAACGAGAATGTTATGCATGTACAGATATATAGGGAGATAGACAAGTAGAACCACAGCAAGAAACACGAATAAGATTAACCTGAGGGTTGTTTTGCAAGGAAACAAAATTAAAGCTTACGACATGATATAATTACAACTACTATGAGCCGACAAATACGACAGATATGAATGGCAGAATTTTAGACTTCAAAACAAATTCCCGTCTTTACTATCAAAGAATATTATCTATGCTTGTGACTCTGAAAATCTCGAAAGGGGAAATTATATGCAGAGATATGTAGAGAATTTTTCTCTCTCTCTCTTTCTACATTATGGAGTGATGTAATAAGGTACTTAAAAGCTTATGAAAGAACAAGTTGGCTATAATAATATTATATATCTTTCTCCCCTCTCTCGATTTGCTGTCTCAGAAATGCAAACTGAATTAATTTTCTACCTCCATCATATGATTTCTTCCCTATTGTTCAATTCATAAAGAAAAGCACAAGAATAAAAATGAAATTTCTATACATATGCCTTTGCCCATGCCTCACTTGAACTTTTTCACCCTCTCGTCTCCTACATCCATGAATATGTACGCCTACATTGTGAATTGCTTGTTCAATATCCATTTCAATATTTGTCAAAGATGTGCATATATTTTATACACACTCGGCACTCGGCCCTTTCAACAACACCAAAATCAACAGCCTACTTTTTGAGAATTCCACATCCACACAGAGACGGACAGACAGGCAAGGGGAAATGAAAATGAAAAGGAGGAGGAAGAAGAAAATCGAAATTTTGGCTCGTCATGCATAACATACGAAATAAAAAAAATTCTTTATTGTACGCTACTAATCCTCAATAAAAACTAGGACCACTTGTGTAACAAGAGAAAAAAAAGAAATAGAAAAACGGAAGAGGAGTAAGCAGAAAAGAGGAAGAGACTCAGATTGAAGATACATAGAAGAGAGAAGCTGCCAAAGTGTGGGTACTTGTTATAAAAAGGAAAAAACTTTTCCTTGATTGTCATCGAAATGTCCCAAAAAAACGACCGTCCATTCCCTCCATCACCATCTAAGCTACCATTTAAATTCTAATGGGAGAGTTTTGAGAAAATTTATGAACAACTTAATGCCTCAAATCGATTTTCAAGTGTACCAGACCCCTCTCTCTCTCGTAGTCATATCAATGTACACTATACTATCCATTACCCCTCTTCCCCCCATTGACGAGACACAAGTACAGAGATACAGACAGAGACGGTGGAAATAATATCCAAGACAAAAAAAAATACTCTGACCCAAACTTTATGCATTTCAATTTATCTAAAATTCCAATTTCCATGATGACTTCATAAATTTCTAGTCCTCCTCTCGAAACTTTATTTTCTCATTACGCTAAATAGCAATAAACTTAATAACATTCAAGTCTCTCCCTCTTAAACTACACACACACACACACCAAACTATTCTCATTGACCACTGACACGTTTTACAATTTAGAATTTAGAGTGGTTGATGTGAGCACTAGGCTTTTTTTTCTACCAGGGAAATTAGCATATGAAAACGATAAGCTGAGACCCCACTATTTTTGTTTCCAAACCTTCAACCATTCTCATACATATTTACTCATCCAATAGTATGAGTTTGGTGACTGAACTTTTTTTTGGATATGAGACAAGCTCTTTGGATGCATTATTCACTTTTTTCCAAATTTTATCTAGATATTTTATGTACATTTTGTAAGGAAATGTGGTCACTGCAGCTGATTTGAAGCCCAAGCCTTTTTACAAATCGTCAACATCGTTACAAGTCTCACCCTGTAGAACCAATTTCCATAATGAAAACTGCCACAAGACTGTAAATTGTTTTGTAAACTTGAATTCAAACTTTGGGGAAAATGTTGAGTCACATAATACACAAGTCAGCTTGAATAAACCTTTGAAAGTGAGGGTACTATCCAATAGCACTTACACTTTTTCTTCTTTCTCTTTCTCTACACTTTTACATTTTATTTTCTAGTTTCACATCTTCATTTTCTCTTTCTTCTCATCTCCCTCTCTCTCTCTCGATGCATTTTTTTCTATTCCTTGAGATGCAAAAATTGAATTCTAAAGCCGTCTTATATAATAACTTGTGAATTGAACAGAGAGAGAATAAAATACGAGTCCCTCTTCCCTCCACATTTCACTTTTTTGTGGATACAAACTACAATGAGACTACCTATCTCCCCCCAGAAAAAGTACAAATTGTTCATGGCTATAAGCACACTGGTAACTTTCCCCTTTCTCCCCCTTGACTTTCTCCACTTACAACATAAAATTTCAGTTATATAAAAATATAATACTCAAATTTGATACTGAAAATTGCCAGAGGGTGAGAAAAAAAGGAAGAGGAGGACAAAAAATGGGGAGAAAGTCAAGGAGAAATTTTTTTTGAGCCATTCAATTCAATTGGTGAAGGGGTTGAAGAACGTATTGGCTTTGACTTTTGGCATAACAAAGATACAACACACACCTCCAAGGCCTTTCAAGGCTCGTTGTGCTTACGACAGCACAATGTGAATTTTTTTTTGGAACCATCTCCAACCGTCTCAAAGTTTACCCACATTAAAAATAAGAGAAAAAAAGAGAGTTTCCGGAGTTGGTGACTCTCGAGTTAGTTTTTTCTTGTTATAAACTTGTTCATTTTGAATTTATGAATTTCATTGATTTCTATTTTGCCTTACATTTGACAAAAGAAGAAGAAAAAAATCCACCTCCTAGCCTTATAATCTACATTTCTTTCCCTTTGGGTAAATTCCCTTAATTTCCCCTCATAAATTTTGTCACATGAAACACAAAAAAAGGGCAGGTATACATAACAAGGTGCAATATTATTATTTCCACTTATTATTTTTTTTTGCAAATTCCCACTATTTTGTTTGAGTTTACGACTTCTTCAAGAGAACTTAATTCAACTCGGTTGGAATGGTACGGATAAAAAAAAATATTTTTTTACACTTTTTTTATGAAACATTATAATATACGGAGAAAAATCGATTTCATGGACATAGCCAGAGAGATACACAGACAAACTTGTGTCTGTATACCTCGCCTGTCTTGACTTTCTCCATGGAGAAAGTCATGGGGAAAAATATGATGGTTGCGTATTTTACAAACTATAAAATGACATGAAACGGGGAGTGGGGCATATAAAATAAAATATTGTGCAAAACTCCTTATCCTCATCCCCCTGCTCATCATCATAACGCGTTGAGCCAAAGTTAAACTCTCACAATTTGTTGTTCGTCCTCTCTCTCTACATTTCGTTAAGTTTGTAAAATAAGAAATGCTCTAGAATCCTCTATTCTTTGCATTCCTTTTTGCTTTTGTGCCCTGTCTCAAATTTTTCTATCGTAGAATGTTGAAGGAAGGATTTTGGTGTTGCCTTGAACCTTCAGTTACTTGAATGTTAGTGAGCTACGGTTTTTCTTGCTAATACTTTTTGACTATGGGTATCATGTAATGGGAGAACATGTAGAGCCGTTATTATTGCCCATTCCTCTCTCAAGTCTTTCCATCTCTTCCTCACCCAAAAAGTTGCTCCATAAAACGAACATGTTCCTTCCTAGCTTTTCCATTGCATCTTACTTTCTCATCTCCATCTCCTATAAATCTATGACTTATATCAGTTATACACACAGTCAAAAAAGTACCGGTACAGCGAGGGACCAAAAATGAATTTGATGATTTCTTCATTTTAGCTAAACAAACTTACATGGATGATAGTATCATTATGACACATGACTCATGTAGTTTGTATTTATTAATTAAAATTTTAGAATTACATTGTGTAACTCAGATAAAAAAACAATTAGTCACACAATCCATGAAATGAGTACTCGTACGAATTTGTAAAAAAAATTTAAATCGTACATGAGTAATATAATTATTTTTTTAGTATCTTGTATTGTCACCTTGGGATGCAATAACTGCATTAAGGCGACTTGGCATTGAGTCCACAAGTTTC